>JAHWFP010034419.1:0-34389 GCA_023313725.1 Lithobius niger | reverse complement strand
TATTGTGTCTGACTTCTTCACGATTCGTGGGAACTCTCGTACAAGGGATCACCCTTGGAAGCTTGCTGTGGCCAAGTGCAACTTAAATTGCAGGAAATTTTTCTTTTGCAATCGCGTGGTCCGGCCGTGGAACTCACTTCCACTGTATGTTGTTTCAGCACCCACTATTTCTGTGTTCAAAATTAGATTAGTTGCTGTAAACCTTGACAAGTTTCTTTCTTGTACGTTTAAATGAGGAATGGTGTCAGTGGACCTCCGATGTCCCTTCCTTCTCCTGTTGGCAATTTGCTTGACAAATTATTATTATATTATAAATCCAGTCTAATTGCATTGGCTTCAGTAAGACGCTCTTCTTTTCCCCCACCAGTGCACGTTGCAGATAACCCAGTTACTGGCTCCACCATACAGTTATATACAATAATACTACGTCGTGTCACTGCCCTATTGTGTATTATCAGAAACTAATAAAGAGAAGCTTCGCTTGATTCTCTAGTATTATCTACTGTCTGTTGGAGATTTTAAGTTGCAAATTGAATTTCATGTCTGGATATATACGTATAGTATACTATACATACACACATATATACAATATATTTATTCACCTTAAGAATAGACCAGGTGACTGGCTTGCTGGCTGCGTGTCGCTCCCAGGATCCCATGCAAGAAGTTGGGTTATACGGAGTGATGCGTAGTGCGCGCTTCACGTTGCGGCGTGGGGAGAGGCAGGTCTGGATGCGAACGTTGTAAATTTTAGAAGAGGCGCAGGGGGAATGTCTGCATGCAAACTAAATCCCACAGATGGCTATTGCGTCACGTTTTTACGACCGAAAGCAATACAACTGTAGATTTTCAGAACATAAATTTTAAAACGTCATAAAATTATAGGAACGCCAATTACAACCCAAATACGCCAACAGATCCCAAGTACGTTGCAGACATCACACTAAGCCTAAATGACTGAAGATCACAAAGTTATGTCAGATCGTTCATAAACGACCCATGTTTCTACTGCTAAAACTTCAGTTTTATCGTGTTTCTATTCGAGTGCAGCGATTTGGGAGGGTGGTGGGGTGGAGATCATTTTGGGCCTTTTAACACTTTTCACACCCTTCCCATGTCCTGCATGTTTGGCGATGCCATCGGGGGCCTTGAGTCCCTGGCAGGTCTAACCTTGGTGGTAAGGCATTCGTGTCCCCAAACGTCTTACCATCATCATTCCTTGGCCTTATTATGTTCATTGTATTTACATGTAACTGTGGGTGGCTGGCTGTTAGTGACTCCCCAGTCCTTGCCAGACCCGTTGCTATCGCAACAAATTTTATTATTATTTTATTATTATAGATAGAAGAAGCGGAAGGGGGGGGGATCGGAGAGACAGAGAGAGACATAATTGTTTAAGCAACGTTGTATTCAAAGGTCTTTATTGTAGTTAGTGAACACAAGACAACAAAAAAGAGCTAAGTAATTTTTAAAATGTTAGAATGTGGGCTCATGGAGTGGGGGGGGGGAGGGGCGGAGGCGATAGTAAGTCAAGACCAACAAAAATAGAGCCACGTCATTTTAGTGTTATCACAAAGTAAATTCACCCGTCTTTCGACGGAATGTAAACTAGTACGTACATAAACCACTAAGATGTTCGTCTGTGCACGTGTCTCAAATGTCATTTTGGATATAGGGCAGTGACACGACGTAGTATTATTGTATATAACTCTATGGTGGAGTCAGTAACTGGGTTAGCTGCAAGGTGCACTGATGGGGGAAGAGAAGAACCTCTTACTGAAGCCAATGCTATTAGAGTGGATTTCTTAGGCCTAAAACGGGCGATTTTTATCGATTTGTTGGCAGTTGCTGACATTTTTAAGCAAGTGGAATCTTTATTTTCCGATTACAATCTCGTGGCATAAGAGATTGGAGAAGCCTAAGAAAACCGCTCTCAAAGCACTGGCTTGACTAGAAGTGCCGTTGTTTAACCCACCATTTCAATCTCTAGTGCCCCTTGGAGGCAGGGAGCTTGGATTACATGTAGCTTTGATAGGGTGGACCCACTTACTGTTACGCTGTACCGCGAGAAACCGTGCGAGATTTTGGTAGCTGCTTTGCACACTTCAAACGCGTCTGACGTTTCTGCTCCCATTTTTTGCGCCATTTTACAGATTCTTGCATCTCATTGGCTTTTTCTTTGTCCGATGAATCAACACAAAACTGGACTAACAAACGGACGAGTACGCATCATCAAACGTAAGCCGGATCGCTCCAATTGCTTAAATTGTTTTAAAGTGCAATAACCTACCAGCACAATCGACAATGCGAATGAAAACCGTAACGTTTGTTATCAGAAGGAGAGCACCGTCGCAAACGACCATCGCAAACACATGCCATTGTTTTGGTTTCAACTACGTCAGCTACTCTCGTCTCGGGTGATCTGGTAAGAATTTTTCGTTTTGTTTTAATAATGTGTAATTTAACGTTCAGCAAAGATTGAGCGATCAGATATTTCATAATTATTCATTAATTTCGTTAAAAACTACTGGCTAGTTAAAACAAACCTTTTTGTTGGTTTCGAAAAACCAAGCGTCGTCTGCTTCGAGGATTGGTGTGGGAGCAAAAACGTCACTAACTGAATCTTGCTCGTGTATACTTTACCACGAGAAATAGCTGTGCTGTAGCTCAGACGCGTTCACCGAGTGGGCCCACCCTATCAAAGCTACGTATTATCCTAGCTCCCTGCTTGGAGGTATCTCTCTTGTAGCTATATGACGTCACTTGACGCTGCTCTATTGTACAATCTGTTGGAATCTGTTTTTTGTGTATTGTGCAGTAATACCTGTTTAATTTTCACGAGTGGGGGGGGGGAGCGTGATTTGCTGGTAGTCAGAACCTGGAGTGACGTAAAGGAGAAACCGTAGCGCTGGACGGATTGTATACGATAATAATTATTACCGTAGATAAACTAAATTTCTGGCGTTGTGGAATCAACCGGCCTGGAACCGGGAAACGAAACCTACAGCTTCTCTCCCAGATGATCCTGTGACAATGTATGGAATATGAAGCGATAGTAACAGTGTGGAGATTTCCACATCTTGCGAACCGGTATGAATTCACAGGCTTAAAGAAGACGCATTTCTTCTTCAAGCATGATTACAACTTGGACTAACTTCTCTGAGAAGGACGTTCTACTGTATCACAGCCGCCACGGATGGCACATCCTCCAAAATCTGTTGAGAGACTGGCAGCGCCACCAACTGCTCGGTCGGGCCGAATCGATTTTCAGCGATTTACCGCCAGAGAATGCTGTCGTAAAGTAACTGGAAGAGATCTGAAGTATTTAGCATTTCTAAAACAAAAGATATTGTAACAAAAAAGTCTTTAAAATTATTTCGATAAAATGCACTGTGTATAATATAAATATTTATTCGAAAAAAATACGACGTATCCGAACTATTCATGTAAAAAAAAAAGTACCAATGCGCATGAGCAGCTTATATTATACAAGGGCTTTTCTCAACAAACCCTCTACCTGGTGGAGAAATGTATTCGAACCACGGTAAATACATGGAATTTTTTTTCCAATATTCACAGTTAATTCTTTTATTTAGTTATCAAGGAGCACACGACAGTTCCTGTTACTCCAATTCTTGTACTATTTGTCGAAATTGTGCTCGTAATTCTCACTACTAATTTCGAGGTTCGTTTCAAGTTTTTGTGAGAACCGCTCAGTTCCTACTGACGCCATTGATCAAGTGACCAAAACTCTTGCCTAGCCCTTTCGACAGTTTTTTTTTTCCTTTCACACAAGCCTCAAATCGAGCGTCACACATCGGAAACAGATTCTTAACATACATGAAAAAAAAGAAAAAAATACTAGAATGCTGTATTGACCAAATTCGAGGTTCGATTCACCTTTTAGAATCGCACACAGGCTTATGTCGGTTATTAAAAATCAAGAAAATCTGCTGATTGTCTACTTTCAACGTTGTTTTGTTTTAATTTGGTGACTTACATGGCATAGACAAAGCCACAGCTGTGCTGGCTACATGTATGGAAAAACAAAAAAAAATATTCAAAATAACTCTTGTGTCAAATTTGAGGTTTCTGTTGACCTTTTAAAATGGCTCACAACCCTATTTTGGGCTCGTTCGTTTTAATCTGGGCTTTAGGAGGGAAGGAAAGAAAGCTGGCGCACTTGTCACTAACTCCACCTGTCGGAATCAAAGAAATTGTTGGGGTTGGCCAATTTTTGCACTCCTCATACACGCATTGCATGAGTGGAAACTTCGTTCGTTTTTTATACCACAAACCGTTTGATGGCTGAAACTTGGCGGGTTTTTTTCTTACAATTTAGCATTTCTAAAACAAAATGTTAATGATAGGAATACTAATTTGATCGCCTAAAAATATCATAAGTCAGATTAGGACATTGAAATAATTTTAAGATAGATCAGAACTGGCTGATCAAGATTTATTTTTTAAAATCCAACATTCAATTTTAAAGAGGCATTATCACCGAGTGAAAGTCTGCAGAATCTGGCAACATCTAGCGTTATCTAGCGCTATCTAGCACTTGCTTGCAACAAGCGAAGGAAGGCACAGTGCCATTTCTTTTAATACAACAAACAAGCCACGAGCCTCCTTAATTATTGAGTGAAAATTTGGTACGTCCTCGCGCACCTGGGGCCAAGATATAAAGGTTAACAATATCACTGCCGCTAGACGTCTCACGGTATTTTCATACGATTTTCAATCGGTGATAGTGTCACTTTAAAACGGGTTGTAGAGATGAGTGGATCGCTAAGTATAACACGTGGTTTTGTGTTTCGAGAAGTGTGTTGTGCAGCCACTCAGGCTGAATCGTATTCCGTGGTTCACGTTTCTTGTAACGAACTGAATACAACTTCAATCGAAGACAGAAAGAGTTCAACTTCAGATGTTGCCCACGCAAGAAAATTCGTCAATATCCGAAGGTATTGTCGCTGCCATGGTATGGTTACCATGATAACGATGCTGCCACGTTAGATTTCAAGTTTCACCTATTGCTCGCTGGAATTTCGAACTGATGCTGCGATCGGTCGGCACACTATCGAAATAACAGGTAGTATAGAGCAGTGACACGACGTAGTATTATTGATAAAATTCTATGCTGGAGCCTTAATGGGTTAGCTGCAAGGGGCACTGCAGAGAGAAACAGAAGGGCGTCATACTGAAGCCGATGCTGTGAAGAGTGGTTTCATAGACCTAAAACGCGCGATTTTTGCTGTTGGAGAAAACAACGTTATTTTAACCCTAAGAAATCCGCTCTTCCGTTGTTTTTCCCTCTATTTTTATGTAGTGCACCTTGTAGTTATGCCCTCCAAAATTCATATTGGTGCCAAGCTGGTGCCAATATGGCGGCAAATGTCGCTGCTCTATTAGTTCAAGGTTATAAGTTGCGAATGATGAAACACATAAATGCTGCTGTGAAACGTTTTCTTGGATATTCTCAACGTTTGATCACTGTTCGGAGTGGGCCTTGAAATAACTCTTACCAAATGAAAAGTATCCTCTCAAGGCCCATTGAGAACGGTAATACGAGAGACCCTAACTCATGCAAATCTATATACACAGATTATGGAGAACCCTAACCATGTCAAATTACAAATCCGGCATTACCGAAAGATGCGTAGTAGGGTGGGCTGAAAAAATTAAATTTTCGAAATTCAAAATGGCATAGTGCGGAAAAACTGACTACCACACTCACAAAAATTCATCACTCTGAGTTCACGTCTTGGGTTGCCACAAGAGCCTTCAAGTTTAACAAAGTTGTATGTCAATGGGTGGTATGGCAAAAAAGGCAAAAATGATGAATTGATTGTTTTAAAATTTAATTTTAACATTATCTCGTTTTATAATACCAGAAGCCATAAAAAGTAACCACAATTTCAAGAATTTTTTTTCCAGAAATTTGATAATGATGTTATGGGCCAAAATAGGCAGAAACGGCTATTTAGCCTATCTTTGACGTTAAATTATACCCATAGTTTTAAGAAAAAAATAAATTCCTTTTAATTACAGCATTGTTTACATGGTTTCTGAGCATATCAAATAAGATAATAATAAAATAAAATTTTAAACCAATCAAATCATCATCTTTGTTTTTTTTGCCATTCCACCCATCGACATACAATGTTAAATTCAAGGCTCTTGTGGCATCCCAAGACATGACCTCAGGGTGATGAAGTTTTTTGTGTGTGGTAGTGATGCTAAAAGTCAACTTTACCGCACTATAACATTTTGAGTTTCGAAAGTTTAATTTTTTCAGCCCACTCTAATGAGTAGGCAGCAAAAGTTAAATCGATTCAAGTCTAGATCGAAATACCTTCATGGCGTCCAATCGACATGGGCCTAAAAGGAAGTCCGTAGTATGTCAAAATCATAAAATCAATAACTCTTGTGAACAGTTGGCCCTCGGGTAATGTTTTGAATTTCCCCTTAAAGCTAACAATTATTGATCTTACCATGGTACCATCCTGCAACCATGAGGCGCAAACTGAAACCGAGCATACAAATTCAGCGGCGGGACTGCAGTAGGTTAGTGGGGCCAATGGCCTAACAAATTTGCGCCCAGTTGGTCTATGCTGGACGATATGTGTCTTCCCACAACCACTTACAGTAAAGGCCGTATCATCTTTGCCTCCTACAATGCTCCGCAAAACGGCGAATCAAATAACGACGCGGCAAGTTTGCCAAGTGGCGTCATCTGTTGACAGAATTTGGAACTCTTGGTCGGTTAGTTTGAAATTTCGCCGCTTGTGTAGAGATGGCAGCATCTAGCAAACTTGCGCTTCCTTCTATGTCAATGGTTGATTTTACTTGCCTAATTTGTCTTGATCTGATCCGACCTTCTTCCCAAGGCTAAACGGGACGCAAATAACTTTTTTTGCCACGGACCTCCGGATTCGGGGTGTCTATCGGATCTCAGGCGTCACTCGGATCACGTTTTTAGCCGGTCAGGTTTCGGTTGCCAAGACAAGTTTTTGCCTACGGGTTTCTGATGATCTGTAATTAGACGCAGAGAGTGAGGCACGTAATTTGGAAAAATACGAAACATTGAAAATCATAATTTTCTTGGGATCAGGTCGGTCCGTGCTAAAAAAAAAAAAAAATAATATGCAAACGGACCACGGTTCAGGAACCTGTCGTTACAAACTGCTGAAGGTACCTGACAGTTTCTCACACTATCTTCACTGCACGTCTAGTAGGGACTTTGCTATGTTTAATTCCCTGTTCCCAATCAGATCATCTTACTTCAAGCACCTAGGCTGACATGCTTTGATGTCACTCTCAACATGGAGTTTTGGTGGTTCTACACCTTCAGGATGGCGTTCAAAACTTCATAAAGAAATTCCATGATTTTTCCTGGTTTTTTCAGACCAATACTGACATTTTTCCCTGATTTGTTTTTCGGTCGAAGGAAGGTGCAGTACAGGACTGAATTTTTTTTTATTGCATTTCACTAAAATCGCCATAACTGCATCACATTGTTTTCCTAAATCAAAAATTCTATTGCCATAACTGATATTTGTAAACAGTAGGAAGCCATAATCTGAACAAAACTAGAAATGCACTTCCCATATTATTTAGGCCTAAGGAGTTTTCGCTTTGTCATAAATGAAACGAAAAGGAACCGGATTTTTACTGAAATAAAGTGAAAGTTTTACAAGTAAAAAATGAAATCCGAATTAGCTATTCTTTGAAGATAAAAAGACTTTCCAGAAAATGTTGAAATTCGCTGGCTTTCTGTGATGGTTTATCAAATTTCCTGATTTTTCCCTGATTTTCCAGGCTTAATAAATTCCCTGAATTTATTCCCGGTTTTCCAGGAACGCCACCCTGACCATCTTATTTGCTCTGATTTTTAATCGTGAACAAGGCCAAAAAGAAATTTAAAATTGACCGAAAATTAAAGGCCTTTTCGTATATGCTCTTATGGTTGTCCACGTCTGGTTAGAGACGTCCATCATCTGAGAACTTCTTGCCCACAGATTTACTCTCTATAGTGCTCGTTAATTAGGCCGAGCTTTCTCATAGCTCAACAACAATCACCATGACCACCCAACTTCCAGTTTGCTACTTTTCGCTCCAGACGGGAAAAAAAAACATCCCATATCGACCGTCATCGTTGATCAGCACAGCATCTCTTTACCCCCACGCCTCCCCCCCCCCCCCCCCTCCCCCACCTTACCCCTTCCGCCATTCTTCGCCATCAAGCCATCCATCGGTTATGGAAGAGTGCACAAATTTGACGTCTGTTCTAACGGTTTTTGAAGTTTTGAACTCCACTAATCATCGATAACGCGCTCCAGCAGTTCGACAAAAGAACCTGAAAATAGCTGAGAAAAGTTGTTTTGTTCGTTTCCTCCGTAATCATTTCAACTTGCAGCTGAAGTCAAGAAAATTGGCGAATCGATATGAGAGCGGTTACTTCTAAAAGCATATCGACAGCTGCACGTCAGTTTAAACCAGCCGTTTTAACGTATATGTGTGGGCGAGTTGAGTCGATGAGCTATGCTACCCCGCATCTTGTAATGTAACTCCGTCTTGGTGGAAAAAAGCATGAAGATTTTTGCGACAATTGACAAATGATGGTAGCAGTAGGACATATTAAAAAAAAAATCAAATTTTAAGATTCGGTAACCGTTTACGGCTCTGGCATACAAACAAACAGTGTTCTCATCATATACTGGATGAAACTTGATACAAGTTGGATGTGAGGAACATCGGTGTTTTATAGAACATTTTTAACCCAACGTGGCTTTCGTTAAAAACGAGGCACGTTTGCCTTACACAACTACAGTGCTAGTTGGGGCGGAGTGCTACTTTCCGTACTTAATTTGGCTACAGCACTGATCTTTGCTACAGGAAATTATCTACAGACAGTCTCAATAGGCATACGAAAAGTGCATTTTTTTGGGGGGGGGGGGGGTCACATTATTTTTGGACCCCCCCGGCCATACATAATCACCGGTCCCTTAGATGGAGTGGTTCAAACAGCAATAATATTGACAACTAGAGGAAGCCCGTGCTTTGCACCGGGCCGGTCACATTTCCCGGGACACGTTTCCCGGGACATTTTCCCGGCACTCTTCCCGAAGATTTGTCAGATTGATCGACCACTCATGCCTGGCTCCTTTTTGGCTGCAGGTAGAGTGGGAGAGTGCATTTTCAATGCGGGCGCGAGGAGGGGAGAAGTGGTTTTCCTTTAGGCTTTCCTTTTCCATTTAGCCGGTCTCCGATATTATTATAAAGATAAGCAAAGCACGCATACAGTGAGGGATAAGGAACTCCAAAAAATACAGTAAAAAACAAACGTGCAAAGTGAACCCAAACTTATAGTTAGTCAGTGTACTTCGTTACTGCAGTATGCATGCGCGTTTTGTTGTTCAATAGTCAGATTTATAAATCGGACCATATTCACAAAAACATGACTGAAATGCACAATTCTGTCATCAGAGGTCACGTGGCATCCACGGATGCTCAATCCCTCAACAGCAAATACGTGCCCCATTTATTTTTTAACCTTACCCAATTTTTCAAAACATCTTATCTACTCACTGCATGGCATTTGGGCGAAACAAGGGGGTATGGGTTAGAGAAGGAAGTAACGCATCTGGGTGATATAAAAAGGTGGGGGGGGGAGAAACAGCATCTAGACGAAGCCGGGGGGGGGGGGCGAAGGAACCTCCCCCCTCTGGACGAAATGGGGGGAAGGCAAGGAGAAGAGGAAGACAAAGTGGGAACCCCAAAAAAGGGTTGGGGAAAGGGAAGCAATGATTTTATCGCTTCGAAATTCTTCTGGGTTGGGGAGAAAGCGATGGCTTCATAGAAGAAGTATCGTTCATGAGGATGCTATCTAATTTTCGTGTTTGCTAAATGGCGTACTGACTTGCTTCCCCCAACATACACAGGCACAAAAGGGCAGCGAGGAGCCATGCTTCACGTTAACTCCCTGTAGGTACACTTTCCCCCATAACCACGTTCTTTTATGGTGTTGTGGACATGTGAGATTGCAGGCATGTCGACAGTTACGGTGTTTATTTTCTGGGCCATCTTTTTAATTCACGTTGAATTAATGTGGTTGTGCCGAAAAAAACGGGACGTGGTGCGAATCAAGTCAGCCACGTCTTTTCAAAAACCAGACACCAGACAGTTCAATTATGATCCCGAGGAACTTAAATTCGAGGTGTGGGTGATTTTCAGTGTAGAAGGTCAACATGCTATTTTCTAAACAGAATCGCGATTTAAAGTTTTTCAAAGAGGTCTTGAAAGCGGTCTTTCAACGCAAAACCGTCGTCCATAGTACAGTGAGTATTGGTTACGTCACCGTACAGGGGTGCTCTTAAGCAATTTTAGCAAAAAAATGGCAGTGTCGGTGTTTTTTCAACTCGTAGGTATGGTAGGCCGGAGAGAGGAGGACCAATCAGCGTCAGCCGTTATGAACTATAGCGGAACTACAACGGAACAATCTTCATAATAAGGCTTCGTTTTGTGGGAGTTGGGGTAGAGGAGAGAAGGATGGAAGAAGAACATCTAGCAAATGTGTGTCGTAGGGATGAAAAATTTTTGGTAATAAACAGAACAGGATTTGAAGAGCGCAAGTCTAGAATGAATAAGTCGGTGCTCAGTAGTAGTGACAGCCGATGAGAATATGTCGCATTTTGTATCTATCTACAAAATTGAAACGTACGGCGTGCCCAAAAAAGGGCAAAATGCAAATCGGTTCAGCCACATCTCCTCAAAAACCAGACACACTTGTTCTATTATGATCCGAGGAACTTAAAGTCGAGAGTGGGAGAGTTGCAGTGCAGAAGCTCAAAAGGTATTATGCCCTTTAGCAAAAAATGGCAGTGGCGGTGTTGAAAAATTTCGGGGAAATGCGGATCGAGGTTCGGTTAGAGGCTATTCGGAAAAACGGACGAAAAACGTCGGGATCATTCGGTTTTGTGACGTCATCGCTCTGATTATGTATTTTAATTAAACCGAAATTTTATTATAACATTAAAATGCATTCTAGAAAAATGTAATTATTTACAGCGTCATTTTAAGAAATTTCGTTTTCGACGGTGATCAGCATACATATGCGTCGCAATACAAAATTATCACGTGGCGCAGGGGAGTTGGGTTGGAGGCGAAACTGCTTTTTACGTCTGTTGGGCCGGACAGAGGGAGAAAAATCAGCGCCAACTGTTATGAACTATAGCGGAACTACATATAAAAGAAAAAGGTGTGTCGTATGGATAAAAAATTTATGGTGTTAAAAAAAAACACGATTTGAAAAGCACAACTCTAGAGTGGATAAGCCGGGGCTCAGTAGTAGTGACAGCCGATGAGAAATGTGGCATTTCGCATCTATCTACAACATGAAAACGTACGGCGTGTTAATTCATTTATATATCTGCGCACACTTAATGTATATATCTGTTTATACCTTCGTCTGGTAGAAATTCGCGAAAGGTGTTAGAAGAGCGGAAATTTCGACTGTTGGGCCTGTTTTCGTCGGTCAAGGTCAGTTTATCACCTCGAAAAACACATTTGGAGGGCGGGGAGGTAAACTGGGAATCGATGAATTGCGTGTAGGTCTGACGTGCGTGGAGAGGGGGGTATATTTATATTTTTTTTAACTTGATTGTTCTAAAAAAACTGGATTTGCAGTAAATCCAGCATATAACAAAAATTAAGCAGCAAATCTAGCTACATGAAATTTTGTGACATTTTCGTGTGTACAAAAATTACAATAAATTTAAAGTAATCAACCTTACGTAACCACAGTGCACTACGACCCCCCCTCAATTTAATGCTGGATTTACTGCATAGATTTAAAAGTGTAAAAGCCTGATGAAAAAGAAAGAAGAGAACGGGAAGCTGTAAAGCAACGAAACTTTCAGGTTTCTTTTAAACAAAAATATTAGCGTCGGATGAGAACGCTTTATTTGGTCGTTTCTTACATCATCACATGATCGCTCTTTTGCCGTATTGTAGTAGCAAAAGATAGGAGACTGTTTTTTTTTTATATATATAATGTACAAGATGTACACTTTTCAGAGCACCACGCATTCAGAATGTATAGTAGTGTCCTGTTGGTATGCTGCCTTTCCAACTGAATACGTCAATCGCACATTAATTTTCTGTCCTTCTCCAGTATTTCTGTCCCAACAATAAGAACTATAACAACAAGAATATTGTATTCACCTTAAAATAATTGTTATGAGAGTCTGGGTCTTTTTCATACTTCGTTTTAAGCTATAAGAATTGATGAATCTGTTTACTGTTTCGATCTCTAGTCAGAGAAAAAGTCCCAACAAGAACAAAAACAACAACAATGTAGTAGTCACATTAAAATAGCGGCGTTCGAAAGGCCCTGGTCCCTGTTCATACTAACATTTTAAGCTATAAAAATTTAAAATCGGTTTATTGTTTCGATCTCTAGGTGAGAGCAAAATTTCCGCAAGAAGAAGAAAAACAACAAAAACAATGTTGTAGTCACATTAAAATAACGTTCAAAAGGCCCTAGGCTTGTCCATACCAACTTTTAAACTATAAAACTTGAAAATCGGGTTATTGGTTGGATCTTCAGGTGAGCGCAAAGAAGAAATGGCCATGCTGTGGCGGCCAAACGTTGGTGTCGTTAAAATTGTCGATTGTTGTCGTTAAATATTTTAATGCATGAAATAGTTATGACATGACCCGAAATACCCAGTTCATGATGAAGCTTGATGAAGATTGATTAATCTTAGATTATAAGGCAAAGTTCTACAGCCAAAAAGACGACACCGCCAGAACCCCAACAATGAAAACGGGCGAGTGTGTTAATTCTTTGGCTTGAGAAAAGTTGAAGTTGCTGCACAGGCAAAGCGATAGACTGGGAGTTGGGGAGGGGGGAGGGGCAGTTCAAGGGGAATGCCCGTGTTTTGGACAAGGCATATGTTAGCCCTCTCTTGGCATTCTAATGCTATAATAACTAAAGAGATTGGAAGGTGGGGTCGAGGGGGGAGCAGTGCGTCTGTCACCATTAAGCATATGATTCCTGATTAACTGTACCTAAAAGATAAATTTCTTTTAGTTGTTTGAGATGAAGACCGAACCAGTTTTTGCAAAAGGAGGAGGGGAGGGACAATAATTAATTCAACTACCCATCCAAACTCAACTACGTGTAGCAAAGGGGAAGAAGGAATGAGATGAACTGGTAGGAGAACAGGAAGCGAAGGAAGAGGGGAGGGAGAGGATGGGAGGAAAAGGCGGAGGGGAGATGGGATGGATATGAAACGAGTAAAGGAACGGGAAGAATAGGGAAAGGCAGGAAGAGTGCAGGGAAATGATGGGAGGGAGAGGATGGGAGGAAAAGGCGGAGGGGAGATGGGATGGATATGAAACGAGTAAAGGAACGGGAAGAATAGGGAAAGGCAGGAAGAGTGCAGGGAAATGATGGGAGGGAGAGGATGGGAGGAAAGGGTGGTGGGGAGATGGGAGGGATATGAAGCGAGTACAGGGACGGGAAAAATGGGGAAAGGCAGGAAGAGTTCAGGGAGAGGATGGGAGGAAAAGGGGAGTATTACATTATGCAAAATTGCCTGTCGCAGAGAACATTCAGGTCACACCGACGGAGAACTGGGAATCAACCACGGGCGAAACAAACCCTGGGTGAAACCAGGTACCACTGCTAGTACATTTATATATACTAGCAGTCGTACCCGGCTTTGTGCAGTGTTTTGTTTCGCCCGTGGTTGTTTCCCAGTTTTCGCTCTGTGTTGTCTGAATGTTCACTGCGACAGGTAAGTCCTGTCATACTTCCCTTTCCACTGTGTTACACTATCTTATGGTAACAGACGCGTAAAGAGCAGGGCGAACAGAAGCACTGCCCCACACACGGATATTCCCGTTCAGGGTCCCCCACCTATAATTCCAGTTTATCGCTTTGGCTTGAGCAATCCGTACCGCGTGAAAAATAACTGTCCTTCGTGGTTCATGCATGACGTCATTTAACACCTGCCGCTGAGATGACTGAGGAGAGCAAATTGTTAGTAGAGGCAACAATTTGCCAATTTCAACTTTTCAAGGCAACAAAAATTTATTTATTTTCTTTACTTGAGCATACGGATCGTACATCATGCGCTCACTTCTACAAACTTAAAACTAACTTACACTACACTGTACAATCCACTTCGACTGAACCTATCTGAACCTCCCTGTCTGCCTGCCGAACTTTACAACTGACGCATGGTAGAAACCACCCTGGCCTTGTGCGAGGATGTGCCAAGAATTTCTTTCAAGTCTGTATTCCAGTCTCCCTAAACTTGGCCCCAGTAACACGCCCAGAAATGACACACCAGGAGAAAATGCACGACGGTCTCAGCCTCCGTACCACACTTGCAGGTCGGCATTGTGTCCATGCCCAGATGGAACTAATGGGCTCACAGCAGGATATGCCCTGTCCTGAGCCTAGACAGCAGTAGGCCACGTGGACGGGATATCTCCGGGTGAAAATCATAAAGGACCTGGCCCACTTTATTGCTATCCCACTCATCCTGCCAGTCCCTGCCAGTCACCCACTTTAGAACTGGCAGTAAGTCCCTAGGCGTGACTGGAAACGCCGCAACATTAATCCTGTTTTCTAATCTTTCCAAGCTAACTCATCCGCTAGTAGGCTCCCAAAGCACCCACTGTGTCCCGCCACCCACTGCACCTCTACTCCAATTCCCCACTGAATGGCACTCACATGCTTTAGACCAGTTTGAACAACTAACGAGTGGCAGACATCATGCAACCGGAAAACCAATTGCAAAAACCGTATGCTAGCCGCAAAGTCTGAGAATACCCGAAATTGTCTGACATGCAGGTCCAACCCGACATCCAGTGCAATCGCCAAAGCCACCAGTTCCCCAATAAAGGCTGAAGGGAGGCACTTGAGGAAGTAGCTGTATTCCTGATGAAGCTCTGGGACACATACACCTGCTTCCCCCTCCCAAACCCCGCTGAAAAACGACGCATCGCAATGCATGTCCACCCAGTCAGCATCTAGTAAGTAAGTAAGTAAGTTTATTCCAATTGAAAATGGAACAGTACCTCACAAGAGCACAGGCTCGCGTGTGAGGTAATTAAAAATACGTCAATTCGGAAAAACACCAATTTGTACTACGATATGGAAAGACACTAAATAGTAACTACAATAGGTTCATTAGAGGGACATACAAAACTAATACAATATACTAGGTTAACAACATAACAAAACATTGATAATTAGCTCATTACTTTAAAAAAGGATTCCGTATCATCCAAAGACAGTAGCCAATCATACGTTTGCTTCTTAAAAGTTCTAAAATTGCTTGCCTTCTTGATAATTTTTGGCAAATGGTTGTACAATTTCGGCACCAAAAAATAACTGGACTTCTGCAGTTTTACAGTGTTAACTTCCGGTTGGGTAACTTGCATTGCAACTTCGTTCCTAGTAGCATAAACAGTAGACATCTGATTTGCAACATGTAGCTCGTTTTTACGATAGTCAAGCAAAGTTCTATAATTAATATACAATGATCTTACAGGTAAGATACCAAGTTCTTTAAAAACTGGCAAGCAATGGTCTTGCCTCTTCTTAAAAACCATTAGTTTAACAATTCTTTTTTGCAAAACTTTAAGAGGCTCTATAGTTCCACCCCAGAAAAGGATTGAATATTGCAAAACCGATTGGACCATTGCAAAATGAAACACTTTCAAAGTTTTCAGTGACACACATTTCCTTAGGTAATATAGCTTACACATAAGAGTTCTCAACTCAGTGGTAATAGTTTTAATTTGGCTTTTCCAATTTAATTTGCTGTCTATTATAACACCCAGATATTTTATTTCGTCAGCTTGGTGTATAGATGGACATGAACACTTTTTATTTGTGTAGGAGCAATCTACGTTTCTCACCAGAGGACTATTGAGAGTTGCATGATTTTTCAAAGAGAAACTTACGAAGTTGCATTTCGGTGTATTCATTGTTAGTAGGTTATCGTGGAACCAGTCATCAACAATACCAACGTCCTCAACAGCTTTTGTATGGACTGCTTCCTTTTCCACGGTTTCACACAGTAATGCAGTATCATCTGCGAACGCAACAATGTTACTTTGTGTCTGAAGTTCAAAAATATCGTTTATGTACAAAACAAAAAGAATTGGTCCAAGTACAGTTCCTTGTGGGACCCCAAAGCGTATAACTGTAGGATCACTTACAACTTCATTAACCTTAGTTACCTGAACTCTTTCATGTAAGTAGGTCTTTAACCACTTTTTAACCAATCCTCGAACTCCATAGAATTCAAGTTTATCAATTAGTCTCTCATGAGATATAGTATCGAACGCTTTCATTAAATCGACAAAAAAATGCCCATGATACCACGTCCCGTATCAAGAGCTAATACGATTTTAGTTAGTACGTCTTCTAACGCATCTTCTGTAAAAATGTCCCTTTGAAAGCCATATTGTTTACAATGTATGACCTTATATTTCTCAAGAAAGTTAACCAATCTGGTTTTCATTGCTATCTCGAAAATTTTAGCTGAAATTGACAAGAGGGCTATGGGTCTGTATTTATTAACATCGTTATGAGGTTCTTTTTTAAAGACTGGCTTTATAGTTGCCACTTTTAAAGGGTCAGGAAATATTCTAGTTGAAAATGACAAATTTATTAGATGCACCAAGATTGGCGTCAAAGTGTCTTTTGTTATCTTGATAACTTTAACTGTTATGCCATCGGGTCCAGGGCACTTGTGAACATCCAAGGTGTCAATGATGTTTCCAACCTCATATTCTGTCACTGGCGTTAGAAAAAGTGTATTAACAATTGGGTTTTTTGCACGTGTTGTTTCCGGTCTGCAACGTGATAAAATCTTCTCTGCCAATTCAGCACCAATGTTGGTAAAAAAAAGTTATTAAACTCATTAGCATATTGCTTTGGATCGTCCTTTTAACTTACAGTATTACCATCAACAATAATTTCATCAGGGTAACAATCAATTTTGCTTTTTTTGACACCAGTAATATCATTCAAAATTTGCCACTGCTTTTTGATATCATTACCAGCTTCTTTAAATCTGTCTTGAAAGTAACTATTTTTTGTTTCTGTAATTGTTTTGTCTAGAATTTTTTTTATACTTTTGAAATTCTTCTTTTAGTTTCTCATTGCTTGGATTATTTTGTTTCTCATTCTGTTTGTAAAGGTTATTCTTAGTTCGAACAGATTTTAAGACGGCCGTGGTCATCCAAGGATTAATCTTTTTATGTTTTGCGGGCAACTTAACAGTTTTAGTCGCCATTTGAACCTGAGTTTGCAAGATTTTAACAAAGTTATTGGTAGCAACATTTATATCGTTTGTCTCCATTATAGACGACCAGTTTTGCGAAACTAATTTTCTTCTTAGTTGGGCGTAATCAATACTAACAACAGGCTTAGCAACGGCAGTATTTGTCACAAAAGAGAGGTCTTTAACACCCAAGGACACAATACAGTGATCAGTTATTTCCGATTTAACGAGTGCAGATGTAAAGTTTTCCAATTGTTTGCTTCTGACAAATATATGATCTATCTCCGCATTCTCAGAACAGACCAAGAGTGGCAGTACCTCTTCAAACCAGCACCAGGGGTGCCCACCACCCACCAGCCTTGGAGCGTGGAAGACACCAAATCACGCTGCTGCTGAGAGTCCCTAGTTTTCTGTGGATTCATGGCTCAACGAGGTGTAATGGACCAAACGTCTGGCCACCGGATCAGCACCACCTCTGGTAATCGCCCTGAGACACAGGGCTGCCAGGTCCTCCCTGGCGGCGAGTCGAAGTGGCACCTTTCCTGGCTCAATGTGAAGCGCAGGTACTGGCGTCGACGCAGACAGCCCGTCGCCATCCGCAGTCAACCAATTAGTGCAACCTGCACCCAAAAGGGGATGTGGAAGTCTACACAGGACCAAATGTACACCCTGCGTAGAGACATTATGACTGACCTCTTAGCCACTGATTTATTTGAAGCAAGCAATTTAAGAATCCCATGCTGGGCCACAATCTTTTCCCTGACGCCGCCTGCAGCTGTAACCAGGAAAGTTGCGGCTCCAACCTATATCCTAGGTACCGAACACTGGTGGCAGCCTTCACTACCGTATCCCCTACCCCTATAGTTTCGTCAAGCCTATACCCCCGAAATTCATCAGTTCTGTCTTCGGTGCAAACCCCGCTGACAAAAGACGGCCCACATTGGTGCCAACTAACCAAACCGCTACGTCATCTACATACGCCAAGGTGCAGCAGAGCAGGCTAAATTCGTGGAGGCTGGCCTTGATCGCCACCGCAAAAAGAGTTGGGCTTAGACAACTCCTCAGCGGCAGCCCTCTCCACGTGCCCCTAACACCCGACCCGTGGGGCCCCCCCCCCCCCCCACTATCGTGGCAAATTCCAGGCACCCAGAAGCGAGAGAATAGCCTCAACCAGAGACTCGATGACCCCATTGACTGTAGGGCCGGCTTAACCCAGGCAACGTCAAACCATGTCATACGCGGCCTTGGTATCTAGGAACACAACGACAGCCACTCTGTGTTCGACCCATGCTTCCCTGATCCTGGACTGTAACTGAAACATGGCATCCTGTGCTCCCCTCTGTTTCTGGAAACCGAACTGGCCATGCTACAAGTCCCCTACTTCCTCTAGCACTATATTCAGCCTACCAACCAACACAGGCTCGTAAAGTTGGCGGCAGCCATAGCACCCCCCCTTTAGAACCCCCCCCCCCCCCTCCCGCAGCAGGATCATGAACCCACGTCACCAAACTGCGGGGGTCCTGTGGCCATATAAGACCACAGATGTACATACCCCTGCCGTGATTCTCTCACACAGACACGCCGCAAAGGACTGCTTCTCTTGCCTCAAAATGAATCGAGTTTCAGCAGAGACACTAACAAACTCAAACCATCTCTCGGACGAGGAGTGACGCTTGAAGCGCTGCCAAGCCCGCCTTTGGTCACAAATCGCCCTGCTGCACACCTCCGTCCACCAGGAGGGAATTATCAGTTTCAAAGTATTTACATGCTCTCCCGTTTTCACTGCACGGGTCGCTGCTTCGGGGGTCATTGTTGTATCGTTTTTGCTATGAGACTTTGCCTTAGAATGTAAGATATATAAAAGCTGGAGCCTTCCGTTACCTGAAGCAGACTAATGGCGGTTTAGATAAACCGGCTTACTTTTTTTGGAAGGAGAAAGAAGCCTATTAAGAGAAGGAACAAATACGAGGGATTCGAACCAGAACACTTCTCATCGTCGCAGAGGGCCGAGCTATAATAGACGAGAATCGAGCCCATAGCCGCTTTGGTAGTCTCTCACATTACCCTGGCCATCACAGTCTGGCAAGTACTTTTTTATTGTTTACAGTCGCCAACAGACAACAGACCAGCTTCAACAGACAACTGCTCTGCCACCGTCCAACCACGATGACTACAAAAGTAACGGAAAGTAACTAAATGGATTAAAAACTCAAGGTGTGGTCAAGTATACAAATATTAAGAAATGCATGTCGGTACTTTAAAACACCACCGGTTTCTAGTAAAATTTTCGGCACAGGCCCCCCGTCCAGTCTAACATTAAAATTCGACTCTTAGCATGAAAATGGTGATATTTTACAGCACAGAAACGTCCGTTTATTTATGTTTGTATATAGCTCTACCCAGCTTTTCTATTGATAGCATCAGTTATTTGTTGTAGTTTTTTCCGTTACCTTTCTATTTTTACTGAAAGTAACGCTGAAAGTAGAGGTTAGTGATAGCCCTCTTGGAAACAAGCTCAGGAAACAAACTTAGACCAGGTTAACTCTGTTCCGTTCCCGGTAAACTTCAGGCCAAGGTAACTGATCTAAACTACCTACAATAACACAAACAACATTACAAACCTCAAAATCCAAAACGTAAAATAACGCCAGTGAAAAAGATTGATTCGATATGATTTTGATTAATTTAGGGACCATTGACCAAACTAGGTTCTTCTGCCCCGCAACCACAATCTAGACACACGCTAGTGTGTCGCGCCAAGTTAGGCAACAAACATCACAACAAACATCACATCAATTCATTTGTCGAGGTTGTAAACCATTGTAGCGCGACGCCATTGCGTCAGTGTCTTATATCCTGAAGCATAGTTGGGCACATTTCAGGTACTTGGGACCCTTTAAACCCTTTTTTTTTTTAGGTACTTGGGAAAAAATAATAATGCGGTGCAAAAGCTTAAATTGTGTTGAAATCGTGAGCAATGAGCCACCTCACAAAAATTATTTCGTGTAGGAATGCCAGCTAAGCTGCTTTCAATGCAAAATCTGATCCTCAATAACGTTGTAAATGCCTTACAAGTTACTAGGTAGCTAGCTACTCAGCTCATCCCCATGTTAATTTCCATAGGATGATTATTCATCGATACCAAGATAACGGGAATGCTTCGAAATATGAAATGGGCGAATGGGTGCAGTAGAATACGAACTGCGTACTTTTTATGGTTTGGCGCTTGGGGGCGTAACGGGAATGGCGTGGGAAGGCGCGTGCGTAAGTACGAAAATATTGTTTATAACCATTGTTATAGTTTGTTCCACATTATGTTTTCAGAAAACTGACTGTATGATGCCACGTTTCCTGCCGCTACGAGTGCAAAAAACAAGTATATATCCCACTCGTAGACTGTAATAGTAACTGTGTAGAGTCTACAAGTGTGATATTCTCATGTTTTTTGCAATCGTAGTGCAAGGAAACGTGGCATCATACAGTCAGTTTTCTGAAAACATAATGTGGAACAAACTATAGTATTGTCGGCATAGTCTCTCATTGGACGGCCAAAGTTCGGATAATGAGAACGTGTATTTTGACGTGCATGCCTAGACACACACTAATGTATCACGATAACTCTAAACAACGTTGCAAAGAAATTTTATTCACGTCCAGTTCACGAAAAATAAACCAACTGTAATAACAAAGTCAAAAACCGAAATAAACCAACTATAATAACAAAGTCAAAAACTGGTAAAGAGGCCACCAAGTTGAGAGTGTTCGGCCCTTCAAAGAAGTGATATCAACACACCAAAACTAACTAAATAAAACAAATTACAACAAAATTAAAACTAAAACCAATAAAGAAAAGACTTAAGTTGAGAATGGTTCGGCCTATTGGCAAAATATACTAGCAAATTGTTGAAAACCAATTTCTTGTCGAAGTGGCACTTTATTACACATCTGCACGGTAGTGGAGTTGAGTATAATACACAATTTAGAAAATAAAAGAAGGAGTGATATCATATCAAAAACTACTAGGAAACAGGCTTTGGTCCTATTGTAGGCGGAGCGAACAGACCTTTATTTCCAATTCATATTTAGTGTTTATTTTAATGACTGTACCATATTTGTAAATGCTCCATCAAAATCTATGAGAAATGCTCACTCAGCTAAGTTTGGGCTATTTGCCTTTTGGTGTGACGTACTGTTGTTATTTGCAGGCCTTTGTCTTGTTTTAGCTTTATTTTCAATAGGCCAAAGCTATCTTATTTATAATTTATTAATATTATATTAATAGGCTTTCATTTGGTCCATCATTTAGTGTGTTTAGCTTCTTTCTACATCTGACACTAAATTAATACAGATGCAAACCTGTTTACGTTGCCTTTTGGATTTATATGTCAGACTGCCTGAGCACGGAATCGAACCCACAATCTTTGGAACCAGAAACCGAGGTGACTTCCAAAGGTCGTGGGTTCGACTCCCCCTCAGGCAGTCTGTCATTATAAGTCCAAAAGGCAACGTAAATAGATTTGCTTCTGTATTAAATTGACTCGAGCCTTCGGCTTGCAGTCCTGTGTTCCGACACTAAAGATGTGAGCCATCGCCTCCACCATCACCGCCGATAAAAATAAAATGGCATGTTTGCCATGGCTGGTTGGGCTGCCGCCGCTAACAATTCTGACATTGTTTACAACAATAATTACTGCCGAGCAAAGTGCCTTCCCTAGATTACAAAATGATAATAATAAAGCATTAAACTGTAAGCCAAACAATCATCTGAGCGATAGTTTTTAACAATAATTAAAAAATTCAGCAGGTTGGCAATGCTGCCGCTGGTCTAAAACTAGTCTTGACAACGCCACCAACGAAAATATTGATGCGCACACCTCTATCACGCACGGCAACAGCGATCTTAAAACCACATTATGATCCATCAGTAACGATCACAATATTGTAGGTCAAAAGTGTTAGCTCTTAGGCCTACTTTAGCATTTAGGCCTAATTTGAAGCTTTTAGGCCTAATATTTAGTCGTCATTTTTATTTCGTAAGTAGCAGCTGCGTTTGAGATTAAGCCTATTCATTAATACACCACGGTTTCGAGGAATATTTAAACTATTAGATGCCGACATGTTGTTTCGTGCTGTGTTTAAATACGTCGTCCGATGTATGTTCGTTTTATATGTATAGCTTCGCCGTGATACGACGATTTCGGTTTCATATTCGGGATTCCCATCGCTAGTGTAAATACCAGTTTCATTGCCATGCTGAAGGTAATCCCTCCAAGCATTCGTTTTTTCAAATGATGCTAAGGTGTATCGTACCGGAATCCTTTTGTTTTTTATGTTTGCGTTTCTTCCTGTAGTGGTTGAATGCAAGGGCCAATTGTTATTATTTCATTGAATTACGTCGAAAAAGGTTATCAGCTTGAAAGAAGAAACGAAAATTTAATTTTCCGTGTTTTTTTAAGTTCACTTGAGTACCACCAGCAAGGTGTATGCGTCGTCGGAATTCCTTAACTATTCACGATTCCAAATTTACAATGGTGAGTGTTAGAAATAAATTCGAAAATTTGTTATTTCTCCCATAATAATTGTTCAATTTACGTCAAATTTTGGCTCAGCAATACTGTTTGGGGTATCAAGCGTTGTACCAAATTCCATTCCAATCCGATCTTTCGTTTGGGCTCCACCCAGACTGACTAAAAATGTGCAACCAACGGACCAATGGACCAACGGATCAACCAACCAACATTTTGAATTTTGGAATCAGTTATAGGCTACGCTTCGCTCGCTTCGCTCGCTCGCTTCGCCAAAAACTGGTAAAAGGGGCCGCCAAGTTCCGAATAGTTCGGCCCTTCAAAGGAGTGATATCAACACACCAAAACATTCACCAACTTAATCGCACCGAATAATACTTTGGACGTTAAATGAAAACTTGAACATTGCTACCGAAAGTAGCAATGTTCTCTTTTTCATTTAACCTTCGAACTATTAAGCGGTGCGATTAACTTAGCGAATGGTTTGGTGTGTTGATATTACTCCTTTGAAGGGCCGAACCATTCGGAACTTGGCGGCCGCTTTTAACAGTTTTGGTTTTTGATATGATGGAAAGTAATTACCAGCAACAAAATTGAAATATCAGAGTTGAAACCACAACAGTGCTAAGCACATAGAACCACTCAGACTCAACTACTATTGTGAAACCTCCTTGTCTCTGTGCAACACACGTGGAAAAGAGTTTGAGCAACCAAAAGCATATCTCATCACGTCGAGAATAAATTATAACACTTCCGATATCTTGAATAAGTAAAGGGAAGGGGCAGGGATAAACAAAACAACTGAATGGGATGCGCTGATTGAGTGTGCGACGCTATTGAAGAAACTTAAGCGCCTGACGCATGGTCATACATTACACCAAACCGGCTCATCTAAGCGCTAATTGGGCAATGGTAAATTTGAAAATTATCAATGTGAAAACTTACAGACGTAAAATTCCTCCAGAAAAAAAAAGGTAGAGTTGAAGATAAGATAGTGTAACCATTTGTACGTTGACTGTCCTATGAAAGTTGTGATATCCACCCAAAACTAAAACAAAAAGAGTTGTATAAAAAGCCGTTAATTTTCCTAAAAGGATCAGCTTTTGAAGATAGTGATATCATTCAACCAGGGAAAGGGCGCCAAGGTTAACCCTATTAGCCAAGTTAATTGCACAGAATAATTCTTTGGACGTTACTGAAATCTCGAAGATTACCACGAGTAAAAATGACCTAGTTTTCATTTTACTTTCGAACTATTAGTCGGTGCGATTAACTTGGATAATAGGTTTAACCTTGGTGGCCTTTTCCTGGTTGAATGATGTCACTACCTTCAAAGGCCGATCTTTTTGGGAAACTTGGCGCATTCTTTTATACCAGTTTTGGTTTTGGGTGGATTAGTAGGGCCTCAAAGGACTACAAGCGCGAAAAAGAAAAAAAGGGTTAAAGGGTTTAACGAGCGTTAACCACTCCTGGTCATCTGCCCGAAGCTCTAAGGCCCTATGTCTGCAACAGCCAGATTCCTAGGTGGTCACCCACCCAAGTATCAATCCAGCCCAATGCTGCTTAACTTCGGGGATCTGAAAAAGAAAAAGAAATTCGTCGTGAAACAATGCTGCCACTAACCGATAATTTGTGAGTTTGTGGCTATGAGTGGCACGAACTAATGAAAACCAAATTAAACAATGAAGCTATTTGTGCCACTCACAGACTTTATTGAAATTCACGAGATTTATGTTTATTTGTTGCACACTTCCTGATGAAAATGGCCTTTGGACCGCAAGGGTTTTAAATGCTTTCTCAAAAAATTTATTTTCGAACCTATTTCGGTCGACTATAATACGTTGAGCTTGTGAAATGAAAAGGTTCAACAGCGTTAATTCACAATTCAAAATTTTCAGTCTGATTTTGGTCTAGGAAGTGGCTCTACGACGAACGTGTGGCGCATGAAGGATGGGCCCTTACCATAAACAGAAGAAGGACATGTAAGCATTTTTTTTTTACTTACGCAATAACACGTATGCGTGTGTAACTCTGTATGACTTAAAATACAGACAAAAATATTTTGTAAACTACCCCAACGTTATCCAACTGTGACCATAAAGTTGTTAGGTATTCATCCTTATTTATTTAAATTATGGTGAAACCTTCAATAAATACAGATGCAAACCTATTTACGTAAGGCTCAGTGGGACCTCGGCCTTTGGTCGTGGGTTCGATTCCCCGCTCAGGCAGTCTGACATATAAATCCAAAAGGCAACGTAAATTGATTGGCGTCTGTATTTATTTAATTCTTGATGAGCCTAAGGATTTCCGTCTTTAATTTATGGTGAAACAAGTGTTTTACTATTATAATTATAGTATATGGGCCCTATTAATATTTTAAAACACCTTCGTGCATTAGCTTAAAGCGGTTGAATATTCAGCTAAGGAGGGTCAGGGCGCGTTTACGCAGCGACAAGTCTTTACATTCTCGCAGCTAGAACTCAATCGCGATTGCAAAGGTGACATTGCCATGGTAACAACGCTAAATGGATTAGCTAAATCCGAAATCGTTTGAGTAAATACTTGCAGTCTTATAATCCGTGCCAATAATATAAAGAATTCCTCATTACGAAACAATTTTCCCAAACACTTCTGAACTCACGTTATTTGCTGTTTTCGTTGCGAGGCGGCAGACATAAAACCGCCGCCATGTTGTAATTTGAGGTGATTTCTAGCTTCTAGCTGCGAGAATGCAAAAGCGAGTGGTTGCGTAAACGCGCCCTCATCCTACTTAATGCGACGCGATAGAGCACAGACCTGTAATGAGATCTTAACAAGCAGAGGACATTTTTTTAATTGCCTCCGGAAATTCCCTGCTAGGTAATGCCGGAGAAAGACGTTTGAACGCCCAGGGCCAGTAACCACTTAGCGCCCCAGTTTACGCTAATACCGTTACTCAGCAGATTACAATATCCCCCCCCCCCCCAAATGATCCTGCCAAGGTGCCACCTATGTAAATACAACACATTGGAAACAAAAAAATGTTTTGCTTGTGGACTAGTTGCTAAATGTCACGCGGGATAGTCTCATTTTTATGCTGCTGGTCAAGCCAGAGAGAGTTACGCCGCGTTTATGCAACGACTCGCTGTTGCATGCTCGCAGCTAGAATTTCATCCCGATGGCAAATGTGTAGTTGCCATGGTAACAACGCTACCTGGATTAGTTAAATCCGACATCATTTGAGTAAATGCCTGCAGTCTTATAATCCATGACAATTAGATGTAGAATTCCTCCTAACGAAATGCTTTCCCATTCGCTTCTGAACTCACGTATTGACTGTTTTCGTTGCGAGCCGGCAGAGCTAAAACGGCCGCCATATTGGAATTTCGGATGATTCCTAGCTTCTAGCTGCGAGAATGCAAATGCGAGTCATTGCATAAACGTACCTTGAGATAGGTAAGCGGCAAATAAAAATAGCTGTCTACAACACTTACTTGCTCCGGCACTGCCGCTACGCAGCTACCTATCCTGTATATTCAACCATTCCTGCTTGTGAAATTATTTTTATCTGATGATGATGAAAGACATTACTTGAAAGATATTACTTACGTCCTTCTCCTAATCGTGGATTTGGCGATGGCCCGAACTAGCTTCCGTAGCAGTTGCGTTGCTTTGCCGTAGCGTTACGAGTCTGTGTACTGCCCCGAAAAATTTGGGTTAAGGCAACTGAAACAACCTAACCTAACATCTAAAAAAACCACAAGACACCAAACGCCTGTGCATCAACCGAAGTGTGTAGCGGAAAGCAACGCATGGCTACCTTCGCAAAAATCACTGGTGGAAAAAAAAAACGACATAAAATAGGCCCTCTATTTTTGTAGACGTTAGAAGTGCCGTAGTGTGCCGAATATTATTCTGCATCAATTTGGGTTCAAGCAGCTAGCTAATAATAGTGTCTGCCATTACATGGAATAGCCCGTGGCATATCGTGGCTGGGGTAACCTTCCACGTTGGACATTTGATGTCCAATATATGATATATATCCTCGTGTTCTCCTTGTTTTTTGCTGTGGTTTGTTCCTTCATTACCTCTAGTGACCTCGCAGATTCTTGACTTAGTTCCCTTTGCCCTGACAACGAACTTTTTAGTCTTTCCACACCTTTTAAAATCTAATTTAAATGAAACCTCAAAGCCCAATCTTAACACAAGCTTGAAACTAACTAACTGGTGAACGTTAGAATACGTAGGATGAATGGTGCCTCTACTTTTCGTTGGATAAGTTGTTACTGTTAAAAATTTCTCATCATCGAGTTTAAACAACTTGTTTTTTTTTTTTTTAACTGATCATTCGGTTCAAGTTTTCAGCCAGGTCACTCAGGTCCGGACACCTTACCCGGAATATCGACTCACACCCACCGTCCCAGTGATTCGTATCCGATCACCCGGCAACCACAATATACCGCAGATTGCATGGATACAGAGGATATACAGAGAAGCCACATCGTAGAATAATCTGGACCTGTATTGAGCGTTATTATTAAAATTTAAGCTTACGCTGACAATCACTGGGACTCAATCTGAACCTCTCGACTGATAACTTGTATCGCGTCGAAGTCATTATTTGTATCACTACGTTGTCCAGAGCGATCTTAGTCTCGATTCTGATCTGAGCTCGAGGTAAAAGCCCCGGCCATTACCCTAGTTAGACTGGGATAACAAAACCTGAAAAGCTTCTCAGATTACTCTGGACAACGTCCGACTTCGAACGTGAGAAACGTTATCAATAAAGACGTTCAGTTTGAGTTCCAGAGATGGTCGTAGCACGTAAGCATGAAATTAAATAACTCTCAATACAGGTGCGGATTGTTATACGATATTGCTTCTTGGTTTCGCCCCTTTAATTATATACATCTATATTATAATATCGGAGGCCGGCTAAAAGGTAAAGGAAGGCCTAAAAGAAAACCACTTCTCCCCTCCTCGCGCCCGCATTGGAAATGCACTCTCCCACTCTACCTGCAGCCAAAAAGGAGCCAGCCATGAGTGGTCGATCAATCTGACAAGTCGTCGGGAAAATGTCCCGGGAAAATGTCCCGAGAAATGTGTCCCGGGAAATGTGACCGGCCCCATGCAAAGCACGGGCTTCCTCTAGTTTTATATAATGAAAGGGGCGAAAGCAAGAAGTCATATCGTATAACAATCCGCATGCGGAATTGCGAGTGACTACGAGCACCTGAGGTTTCGAAAGAGACTGATTCGCAGCGACGAAGCCAAAGTGAAAGGCAACAACTTTGTGCAGCCGAGAAATTTCCCGCTAAAATGGTAAATTCCCCTCAAAATGGGAATTGTCCACTTTTGTGGAACCCAGAGTTTCTTCCACGCTTTCATAGTGCAATGACGCAATGATTTACCGGTAATTACTATGTCGGGCAGTGAAAAGCCATTTTTCGGTGACCATTTTGCACCCAACTTAGCATGAACCAAACGCCTCCTTAAGAAGACAAAGAAACGTTCAATAATCGCTTTAAACTATTTTTTTTTCCAGAAAGCGTGACCTCAGGCACCATCGGACAAGTCTGGACAAAGCCAAAAAAATTGCGGAAGAATTATCTAACCAGCTGTTAGGAGTGGAAGTACAACTGGAGAAGACTGAACAAGTTTTGGACTTATTTCTGCCCGGAAGTGAATTGGACAAAGCTCTTAAGCTGTTGGCCTCAAAGTAAGCATAAAACAAATTGAGGATTCATACACTTCACGTCTGCCCTACCCCCTTCCCCCAACCGACTTCTTACAGTCGAAATTAAGGAATGGCCAAACCACTTTTACTCTTATTTTGGGTAATTATGAACACTATAAAAACTTGCCAAAGCGTTGTAATGGGCAGGTGATCTACAAGACGTGGTGATGTTAACCTAACCTAACCTAACTGGCTTTGTCATCATAGGACGCTGAACAAGGTTACAGTGCATCCTTACGATGAATAAAACCGTACACATGCCATTAACTCTCGATTAAGAGCCAAGTGCTGGGTCGTGAGTAATGTATATGTGGCCTTACACAACCGAGTTCGAATGCATGTGGCAGATTTTGCGTGTCGCAAAACTAAGTGGAAGAGTATAGGTTGACTTGAACCGTATTGTCATATAATATTCATGAAATCATATAAAGCAAAGATGAAAAAAGCCCAGAGAATGAACAACTACATTTATTTCAATTAGGCTAACCTTAAAAAATTCCATTATTCCACTTGTTGTTCAGTTACCAATCAAAGTGGAAGCTGATCTCAGGTTGTCCAGTTACTTAACTTCAAAATTGTTCCCGCAAGATTTAAATTCTTAATGGCGGGACAGATAATTTTTTTTATTTCATTGGTTCAGCTGTATGCACATTAACTTCTAGTAATTCAAGGACTGTTGTAAATAACTCTTGATAATTTTTTTGTAGAAAAGATATCCCTCGGGCAATAGCCCAACTTCAACTGCTAGCTGAGCGTTTGACGGCAACCCCGAACAATCCAACGCTGTCTAGACCAATGAAGCGTGGTGGGCAAACCAACACCCATTCTAAACCACACTCCGCAGGCACTACCGGTACACGGAATACATCTCGTGGAGAAGTTGAAACTGCGGGAAGTGCCAAAATAACGGACCCCACAGGAACCACCCCAAAATCCAGGACTTCTTCAATTCCAGCTGCTCCCAGGACTACGCCTTCGGTACCACCTGCTTCCAGGACTCCTGCTGTACTAATTCCTTGCAGAACTCATTCAGTACCAGTTTCTTCCAGAACTGTTGATGTGACACTAGTAGCAGAAAACGACAGAGTGGAGAATGAGGCAGATCCTTTAAGGTTGCGCTCGTTATTCGCTACTCTCTTGGCTGACGAATTGTCCCTTATGGAAGAAAATGACGAAGACAGTAATGATGTGTTCGAGGAATTACTTGCGATAACGAGGAGAAAAGGATGGGCCAAGCTACAAAGAGAAACAATTAGTTGTTATCAGGCAGAATAAAACTGTTTTTTTTTTTGTTACTAGAAACGTTAACAGAAACCTTTGGGTGTACCATTAGATAGCTTCCTTTGAGAGAGCGTTGTCGATACTGCTCATTACTTACATTTGTGTAAGACACTGTTTGAAATTTAAATTTAATAAATTCCAAATCGTTAAAGTCGTTGTTGTTCATCTTCGAATAACGAACAAAATTTCGCCGTTTAGGCAAAAAAGCATTATCCTCGCCGAAGTCACACCTGTCAAGGTACACAACCAAAAAATATATTAGCGTTCACTCAGACGAAACGAACTATGATTTGAACTCCAATTCCAGGGAACAAGAATTGTTTTTATTCCTTGGTAAATTCAGAAAATGAACGCAAGTTGTGTTTGAAATGGGCCATGTCTGTGAGAGTGGACGTGTTTATAATTTGTGTCTTACACAGGCGTTTTGTTTTTTGTTATATGTTTTGACTGTGTTTGTGGGTTTAAGTTTTAATTCTGTTTCGTGCGATTGGTTTTGTGTGTATTTTATTGTTAAGGGCGTTTGTTTTTATCCAATTCCATAAAACAAGAACTGTTTTTATTTCCTGGTAATATCAAAAACTGAATGCAGTGACTATGTGGATGTTCTTAATTTGTGCATATGCAGGACAGGCGTGTTAACTATTTTGTGGATTAGTTTAGTTTCGTTGAATTGAGGTCAAATTGTAGTTTGTTCCGTTAGAGTGAACTATAATCATTATCTTATTTTTGTACCTTCACAGTCATTAATTCCGTGGGAACACGAGCTCTATTTTTTTTTCTAAACGGCTATTTAGTTAATTTGTTGTTTTTTTCGTTTTTTCGTTTAATTGCCATTGGTACATTTTGTTTTATTATAAGTGCGTCATTTTCCGCCTAACTTTGTTCGTGCTTCGTCCCTGCTTTGTTCTACGTCTTTTACTTGATGGCAACACACTAGCGTGTGCCTAGATTTAACGTGCGTCTGCTGGGTTCTGCATAGTTGATTCTGCAGCTGTCGTAACCGCTGCAAACATTCGAGGAAAACAATTTGGAAACAATTCGACTGGCTTCCCGAAGGCCGCATTGAAAAACTCAGTAATTCGTTCAACCCTGCCTGCTACCCAATTTTGAACTCGTAGAGCCTATAAATTACAGCTTTAGCACCATACAGCTTAAAACAAAGTTTTATAGCGAAAACTCGGGTCGTTTCATTTTGGTTTTTACCAACGAATTAAGGTGGGCATGAAGGTGGCATGAGGACTAAACTTTAGGAATTTTTTCCTACGGTTCTAGTTCAACTATTCTGAAAATTTCCGTGTGGGTAGGGTAGGCACTTGATAGACCATCAAAACGAGCCTAAATAATTTTAAATTTGGAGCCAAATTGTTAAAAAATAAAACGTCGCTTTGGATATGTGCCTTTTCTCTGGACTGAAATGCTGTAACATTGTTCGGTTGAACTTTTTGACGATTCAATATTAGGTGGCTACATGCTGAAACTCAGAAAAAAAAATGTTTAAAACTTACTGGTTGCAATTTGTTTTTTTTTTTGTGTGTTTGTGTGTTTTTTTTTTCAACTTTTTTTATAAAGAAATTCCATTTTTTTTCTATTTTAATTACCTTTCAGCTATTTACTCTACAAATTAGTAATTTTCAGATTTCTCCTACTGATGTACTGAGCAACATACAAAAACTGAGTATCGGACGAGTATAGGGACGGCTTTTCCCTCATTCGTCCATCACGTTTGGCGATGCCATCGGGGACCACTGTGTCCCTGGTAGGTCTAACCTTGGTGGTAAGGCATTTGTGACCCCAACCCTATACCATCAACCCTTCCTTTATAGCCGGTCAACCGTCTTCGTTTTAAACTTTTACACTTTACAATTTCTAATTTTTTTTAAAACCTCGGATGGCAGTTAGTGACCACCAGGTCCTTGCCATTCCGGTTGCGTTTGCAACTAACTTATATTATATAGTTTGTGAGAAAACGTACATTCTGTATTGCAACATGCTGCTGAAAAAAAGAAATGCAGTAAAAATGCACTAAAAGTTGAGAAATTTATGTCGGAAGAACGGTAAACGTGCAGCAAAAAAAAACACAATTGCAGGCAACTTAGTGCTCTCAAGGAATGTAAGATTTATCCTGAGACTGTTCATATGTCTTATTCACATTCCTAGCACGGCTTGAACGACCGTTTCTTAAAGGTTCCGAGTTCAAATCTGGCTTTGGCCCACTCCTTTCTATTCGGGTAGAGAAAGACCCTGGAAATGCACTTGTGCTCATTTCGATTGTGGCATGTAAAAGATCCTAGGTATTTCCTAGTAAAATTATCCCTCTCCATCCGACATAACCTTTGCAGTTAGTTGATGAGGACGTTAGTTCGACACTTTTCTTCTTTGAAAAACGATCATTCCTCATCAATAAAAATAAACATAAACATTAGCCAGTCAACAATGCCATATTCCGCCTTACCATACAAAACCAAGCTTTCAGCTGATACGGTTTTTTTTTTTTAGTTTTGCTCGTAGGTAAACCAGCCAACCAACAACAATGCCACATTCCGCACAGCCAGTCATTAATTTTTATATGGTTGCAGTGATATACGACGTGCACTGAAATTGTAGCAATGTTTGCAGTCGATTGTTACCCGACTGACAGTCGGGGTTCGGACACGACCTTGACTTCCTTGAAAAGCCTTAAATTAAAAAACCGAAAATTCAAGGCTTGAGACAAACCTTGACAATTTGAATTTTTTTTTCAGAGCCTTGAAATGGCCTTAAGTATTATTGAGTGTACGTTTCGAATGGGATTAATGCCATTAGGTATCACATTTACGTAAACGAATAAAAGAAATTTGTTAGCCGAATCCATTTCTCTTGTGAATGATTACCTTCTCGGATTCGAATGCAAACGGAAAGAGAAAGATGCCGTGCAATGCAAGCAATTTTTGCCATAGGGCCAGCTGAGCATGTTTCACTTGCTGTTAGGGTGAACTCCCGTTTCGCCAAATCCCGTTTCGCCCAAAAAAAAGCAGATTAACAGTTTTGCCCTTAGGGGCCAGTCCCGTTTCGCCAAATCCCGTTTCGCCAAAACGAATTTGACAAAATTTTACGTCAACGAAATTTAATACCTTATATCTATGTAACGGGGACTTAAAGAGGCAAACATTTAACAGAGAGAAGCAGTGTGGTAGAATAAGCCCAGTTGATTTATTAGCGTTTTGAAAACTTGCAATACAAACGGAAAACGTTCGCTTTAAATATAATTGTTTAGAATACTTGGGCGTCACTACGTCAATGCCAAGGTTCTCTTTTAAGAATAGTTAGTTATACACGTGATGGTTAGCCTTTTCCAAACGGGAATTAACGTTTTGCAGAATCCCGTTTTTCAGAATCAAATATTCTTCAACAATTTAACATTGCAGAAGTTAAAGAGGCATGCCTAATTGTAGCAATTTTTGATTAGTTGTGGTTTCTGAAGTTATGTGTTTAGCCACAGCGAGCGCGGTAGCGCGAGCGAGGCACGTAATTTGAAACAAATTATTTTACAAAATTGGATTCTGCAAAACGGGTGTTCGTCTATAAATGTCTGACCATCATCATGTTTTAAATGTTCGTGTTTAAATGTTTTAAAAGTTTCGTGTGCTTAAAATTTCGTGAACGATATCGGGCGTAAAGGAATGGCCCCTGAGGCAAAAGCTATTAATCTGCTTTCTTTTTGGCGAAACGGGATTGACGAAACGGGACGTAACCGCTGTTAGTTCCTGTATTCCACCTTGCCCTTTGGGGGGGGGGGGGGGGAGAGAATGGAACACATAATGTTCCTCATTGTTTACTACGGTTTAGCTTCCCTAACTTATAGCACAATGGTGTCAACGATGACATCCTGCAAAATAATGGAATTTAAAAGGTAAATTTGAGAGCTTACTCTGCAAAGAACCTTGAAATTGGTTGTAAGCTATCCTTGAATAGACCTTGAAAGTGAGTTTCCTCTGTTATGTACAAACCCTAGGCTGTAGATTTCCCGCGTTGCATCGTGGGAGCATTACACACACAGTCGTCTGTGCTTTTCATATGATGTATGCGAGATTGTCAATTTTTAACTTAACTTCGTACAGATTGTGCAAGTAAATTCAACTCGTGTCACAACATAAAACAGTTTACCTGGAATTTCGCACGGAAATATAAACCTGACGTGGATTCATTGCTATATCAATCATTATTTCATGCGGCCAGCCTGCGGGTTCGACTTTAAATCTCTTAAACTCCAGATTCCCCATGAATTTATAAAGCCGAGGGGAGAGAAATGGCCTGTTACATCGATTTTCGTCAAGCCACCACCAAGAAACCCCCTCTTTTCCCCTCCCCCCAACCTAAAAAGGCTCCATGCTTGTGGAATGGAGCTTGAAAAATCAGGTAATATCGTGAACGAGAGGGACGGAGGTGTGGGGAAGGGAATTCGGGCTTGAAACGGAAGTAGAATGAAAGCATGGATTTATTGGAAGGTGAACAGGTTCCAGTAAGAAAGCTGAAAGTCGCACCTGTGTGTTAAAGACGACTTGAATGTCAACTG
>JAHWFP010034415.1:0-35669 GCA_023313725.1 Lithobius niger | reverse complement strand
TTGCTCCCGTTATGAAACAGCATGACGCAAACTGCAGCAGCGTGGAGTTTTTTTCCCGTGTTTCGATATCCCTCTAGACACAAGATGGTTCCGTAGATTAACTGCATTTTAATTATGGAATATGCCATGCAGCGAGATTGCTCCCGTTTCCTGCTCTGATTGGTATCGAGAAAGGGGACCCTTTCAATGTCCGTTCCACTTGTAGGCCTTATTAAGCCTTGCAAAACTGTAGTACTTTTGGACAGCACTCTTCGTAACACCCTAGCACTTTCTGGCGCTTTTCCACGAAGGTAGCAGCACTTTCTGAGATTTTCCCACCTGGTTACACTGCTCGTGGTCCTTGGTGTTTAATAGCTCGCCGCAGCCTTTCGATTGTACACTGGCTGACTTCCGGCATCTAATTGTAGGGTGCTTAGCTGATGAACGAAGTAAACTTGAAGTTGGGGACATGGGGCTTGGTAGAATTATAATCTTAAATTAATAAGGATGAAATGATCCCTTGGTTGGGAATTGCTGCTTAAGAAACGAAATGGAATGTTATTGGGGTCTGAATTGGATCATACCATCGCCAGTTTGTCACATGGTTATATAATTAGTCCGTGACGGCATTGTTTAGTTGATCTGTTGATTGATTAAGGGAGCTTTGACCAGAACTGGTCATCATCCCCACCAACAAAATATACAAAATACAAAAAACAAAAATGCAAACAGTACATTATGAAATAAAATAATTGTTTCGTTAAACGTGTGACATAACAACTATTGAAGGCTGAAGTCATGCAACTTCTTGATATTGTTGATCATCTTGGTGGATCGATCCAAGTTGATAACGCTGTTGGGGACTGCTGCACGATGAATTAGAACTTCGACGTTGAGGCCACAAATCCACTTTTCCGCTAAAAGGGCGTCTTTAAAGCTCCCGATAATACGGCCGTTTCATTTTGGCCGTGTCAGTATGACTGAGCGGCATGGGTTTCGGTCCCTGGTTTCTAAGGTCATGGGTTTCAACAGGTAAATGTATTTATTTCACAATAACCGAATCCTTACCGAATCCTTACCGTCCTGTCAGCTGTTTAGCTGTTGGATGGTTTTCGGCCCTTGGTTTCAAAGGTGACGGGCAAATGTATTTATTTCACAATAACGGAGCCCATTTGACTTATTGTTCTGTCATCTGTTTAGTTGTTGGATCCCAGATTGATTGTTTAGTGGTGGACTTTATTTCCTGTACTTTTTTCTAATACAGGAAATAAGATCGTTAATGAAATAAACAAGGAGAAAACGGGCGTAAATTGGTCAAAAGAAAGAAGGTCGCCAATCTCTTTCCTTACTATACAATAGGATATTTTTATTAATTAATGACTTCACCACAGGTGGAGAACCTTCATTGCTGATTCACTCCGTCTACCTGATCAACCTTTCTAGGACGTTTTGATCTATTGAAGTAAAGAACGAGGCCATTACCTCATACTTGCATCAGCATTGTTCTAGGTGTTTTTCTAGCAATCTAAATTTTCGGATGTAGCCTAATTCCTGAAGCAGGTAATATTTTTTTTCCAAATTTCATTAAGTTGAGATTTTAAAGGAAATACCCTCTGACGATTTTTTGTGTATCGTACTTATCAATATATTTGAAACATTTGCTTAGAATTGACTGAATGTGGCAAAACTCTTTCACATACGGAAGAAATAACAAGAAAACGTTTTGCAGAAAATAAAAATAAAAATGTTGGCAACATTTACGTACACTGACCTAATATTGGAAGGCTGAGTCATACAGGACACTCAGCAAGGAAGAAGGTGCTTGCTCCATATGACTCTCCTGTGTGACTCAGTTATCTGAAGCAAATAGTCATCTGAAACAGTCATCTGAAGCAAACTCGTGCTCATACCAACGAACCCACTGAATTCTGAACATTATCAGATGTTTTAGGAGCCTAAGAAGAGGCGTAGAGGCATACCCAAGGATTTGAATCACGAAACCTTCCATCCTGAAAGGGCGGAAATAAATAAACCAGTTGAAGAGTTTGAAGCTTGTTAGAAATCTAATTAAGGGGTAGGGTAAACCCGGGATTGATTCCCAAAACCTCCGATCATATTAAGACCTAGACTGTCCAGGAGAGCCCAGAATGAATTCCATTACTACTGAAGAACCTGGAAGACTCTCATTCTGCTCGACCGGCAGGTTTTATCTAGTAACATTCGTTGTCGAAGATTGAAGCAAACTGTACAGAAGTGGGTCGTCAACTGTGATGCAGTTGTTCAGCCAACCAAGTTGCTTCGTGAGACGTTTACTTAAAGCAATTGTTGACTGTTCAGTTTCAATCAGACCTGCAAACTAAAACACATGTGACAGTTTCAAGTCTCTCGTAGATGTCCTATCAGGACAATTAAAGATGTACACAGGTTAGGTCCAAGCAAGTATTATAAACAGCCTATCACAAAACCAAGCTATGTATGCATGCATCATTCGTCATGCTACGCCATTCCATCAACGTTTTTTTTTTATCAAATGTGAGAAAGCGAAATGTTGAGACGAAAGCAAAAATATGCTGCACATTAAAATTTTACGTCAGGAAATGTCTACGGATGTCATACTATGCATTGTTATTTACCACATTAAAGACGGAAAACCAAAGGCTCAACAAGAGTTAAATAAATACAAACCTATTTACGTTGCCTTTTGGACTTATATGTCAGACTATTGAAACCAAAGGCCGAGGTCCTACCGCTGATGCCGTGTCAGTATGGCTCAGTGGTAGGACGTCGGCTTTCGGTTTCAAAGGTCGTGGGTTCGATTCCCCACTCAGGCAGTCTGAAATATTAGTCCAAAAGGCAATGTAAATAGGTTTGCGTCTGTATTTATTTACCACACCTTGGTGTTTTTGTTTTTTAGCCCTCCATTCTCGTATAGATTAAAAGTAATTTTCGTTAAGAGTTCTGGATGGGTAGCCATGGTTAATGCACGGTGGTGACGTCACGCTATCACATCCCCATGATAAAAGAGTAGTCGTTATATACGGTTAATGTGAAAACCCACACACGTCACAGTGGGTTAATTTTGATAACCCACACTTTTTTGATAACCCACAATTTGGTAATCTAACATTTTTTACGGGGTTCTACACAACCCCTGCTCCACCATGTGACATATGACCCGAAAATTACCGTACACAACGCAAATTCAAGCAGCACACCTCATTGCAACCAGCATAAACAGGCACATTTACAACCTGCGACATTTTTCTTTTAACCTAACACGAAAAAAAAAAAAACTCGCATACTGTGCTAGGCCCCCACCCACGGAGGAATGGCCCAACCCGGCAACCTTTCGTTCCGACGATACGAAAACTAGGCTACTGACACTTTGAAATACTGCTCAAAACCTACGAGACTCATGCAAATAGCGCATTTTATACACTCATCTGATTTAAACTATTAAAGTAGAAAAAAAAATACAGTTTTACCTTAAAACACAAACATCGGTATTATGGAACGTCTCTCTCTCTCCTTCGGTCGGCCTTCATACACAGGAAGCTTCCAACCTGGAACTTCCGTTCAGGAATTTACATAAGTCGCATATAAATATTCTTAAATTCATTATGATTCACAAATACAATTTACAAACCAATTTTTTTAAAACTTGAATAAGACGATAAGAGGGCAGTCTAAGCAGACAAGTGGATTGCCGGCCTTAATGGTGGTGACGTTGTTTCCCCTTGAAGTCTCCGCTCATGAAGGGTGAACCAAAGAGCGAGGCCTACAGGGAATTTGAGATTTCCGTGGAATGGTTGGGGGGGGGGGAGGGTGGAGGGGATTTCAAGATTTGGAAATGTGCCCGGCAAGATACAGCTGACATTTTCCTTTAGTGATCCAATGAGGCTGGTAGGTTCCGAAGACCGAAGCAGTAACCCTTCGCTTTCGATATGCACAAATCACAGGGGATGTCTGGTGTGGGCAATGTTGACAGCTGAAGCATGACGGGGTGAAGTGGTTTGAAATCGGTGGTGTTATCATACTGCCAAATAGAATAGAATTGGCGGTTGTGGGCTTCGGCGACTGCCTTAACGGATTTCCATGCTTCAGCTATAACCTCCTGTTTTTTGCGGTAAAGTTTGTCGTAGGATTGAACTGTCGAATTGAGGTGGAGTGAAGGAGTTTCCACGTTGCTGTTGTCGTGTCTCGGAGAGTGAGGGGTGGCAGGAATTTCCAATTCGTGGGAAGGTTAATCCGCATTATCTTCGACGGGAGGGTCCTCTTGAGAGGGGAAGAAGAGCTTTCTTCCAGAGGAATGTTCTGAGGTTTGATTTTAATTAACACATCGAAATTTGTTGAGTGGTTGGTTGCTCTACTCTCCGGACTATTGATGGAAAGTGGAGAATTTACCCACGATTGTTGTGAGAGTGGGGTTCCCGTTTGGGAGTTCAACGGTGTTTTCCCAGGAGTCTTGGGGATGTTGGTGGTGGTGCAGGAAGGGAAGGATTTTGGAGTCGGTTTTGATGGTTGAGAGAGAAGACACCGCTTCCTCAATTCAGTCGCTTTGTGTTCTTGGGCTTGTCTTTTGCGGGTTGCAGACGCCAGTTGTCTGGATGCGATGACACGCCACTCCTTGTGGGGAATTGTAACACAAATTCCACAGAGTTTGGAATAATATTTGCAAACCCTGTGGTACTGACAAACTCTTCGATGAGGGTCCAAACGGAGTGGATTGGAGAGGCCAGGACATTTACAAGAACTTGGGTCGTCGATGATCATCCAAAATACACGTCTTCTTCGTCTTCAAGAGTGACTGGGATCCTGACTATCACCATGGTAGGAAAAGATTTTCAATCATGTTCGGAGAAATGCTATGTAGTGACACAAATGTAACCAAGCAGCACGTGAAGTGTTGTTGGAGGCGGGAAACGAAAGCTTCGAGAGACGTGACTGGAAATAGGGTGAGATGAACCATTTGGTAAGAGAGGGTGAGGAGCGGCGGTGGCACTGTGTGACGCTGAATTGGCTGACAGCAAGATGCAGTAATTTGACGCTAGGTGGAGGTTTCGTTGTGTGTGAAGGACGCTTCTACGCTGAGGTGATACGTAGCGGGACGGTCGACTTGTCGGCCGGCCGATATGGGATGGGACTCGTTCGGGGAGGATGTGAAGTGTCCATGGTGAAAAGGCTGTAATCTCTGGCTGGAGAAGGAAAGGGGTAGACGAAGGCCGTTCTTCGAATTTGTAAGGCTGGACAAAGGGAGCTTGATGACACGAGGACGAAGACATTGTGACTTTTATGTTCGAAAGGCTGGTGAGATCCCGATGAAGGTGGATCTCCCTTGCAAGCAGGTTGGGGATTCCTGATGCATTCGATTACGAATGAGGAGATAGGAGACGGGTCCTGGGGTTTTTCTGTCCCCGGATCCCAAGGCACGATTTTCTTCCCCCCCCCTTTTTTTTTTGGCCGAAGGAGATGGTCTTGTAAAAATATTTTATTGAAAGACGGGATGGTGAGTCTTCCGATTCCAGACTTGGATGGTGAAGCGGGACAACCGTTTCGGAAAATGGTTACGAAGTTGCCATTAATCGAGATGAAAGCGGGGGGAAAGCCTTGCTTGAGGAAGAGGCATGAAAGGTGAGGAGTGCATCCAAGAGCCAATCGGAAGGACTGGGATGTTTCCGTTTCCTGAGAATGAAACGAGAAATTGGCCGAAAGCCAAAAGCTGAAAGCTTGATGAGATGATAGCGGGAATGCCACCGATTGTTGGGGAGGGGGCCACGTGGTCTAGGTTCTACAGTTACCGGGCTGGAGGTGGCGAAGATGGGAGGCTGAGTATGAGTGAAGGCCGAAAACCGAAGACCATGGTTGTGAGAGACGACAGGGGAAGTCTGGTGGGCCAGCACCAAGAGACTGAAGATATTCTGTCTGTGGGCTGGGCAAGATAACCTTGAAAAGCCGAAAGGGTGAAAAGCTTGCAGTGATGGTGGAACGATCCCGGGACAGGCCATTCGTTCAAGTGAGGCAAAAACGAGTGCCGGACTGCTGACTGGAGGTTGACGGAAAGCCAAAAGATGAAAGCTGAAGCTAGCTGATTTGATGTCAGGAGTCGGTGGGTGCATCCCGAAAGGCCTGGGAGGGGAGCCATGGTGTGTTCGTTTCCAGTGATGTGTAAATGTCCGCTGGACTGTGGATGTTTCGGCCTGAAATCCGAAAGCTGAAGTTAGTTGACGGATTCGTGGAAGATGGTGAAAATGGTTGTGGGAGGTGCGATAGGGGACCCCATACCGTTTTCATTCCCAATGAAGCATTAATGTCTGCCATGTCGGTTAACTTCGGCTGGGGAAAGTTGGCCGAAAGTCGAAAGGTGAAAGCTTGGTGAGGTGAAAGGACTGCTGAAGTTGGTTGACAAGTTCGTGGGAGTTAGTGGAATGGTCCCGGGAGGTACGAATGGGGATCCATGGTGTTTTCGTTCATGGTGAAGCATTAATGTCCACAATATCGGTTATCTTTGGCTGGGGAGATGCCGAAAGCCGAAAGGTGAAAGCCGGACGAGGCGAAAAGACGGTAGGGTCTGGAAGAATGTTTCCAAGAAGCACAGGAGGGGAGCCACGGAGTTTACATCTTGAGTGAAGCATAGGCGGCCAGTTGAACTTAGAGCTTTGACTGAAAGCCGAAAGAGGAAAGCTGAAGTTCAGTGAGGCAGTGATGGATCGGTCCTGGGAAGACAGCGAAGCGTCGATGCCAAACAAAGCAAAGATCTTTGGCAGGGGGCGTCCGAAAATCGAAAATCGATAGCCGAAACTTGGCACGGGAGATGATGGGAAGAGTACCACGGTGTATCATGACCTTGGGACGTTAGGACTTCGGTTTTATGGCTCCGAAGCTGGGTGAAAGGTGAGGGGAGTGGTGGGTCGATCCAGGGAAACACGGGAAGGGAGCCACGGGGGTTTTCGTTTCAAACGTAACATTTGAAACGAAAGAAGGGCAACGAAAGAAGGCAGACGACGAAAACAAAGGTCTGGGCAAGCGAAAGACAGGGGTTTAGAACCAGCCTGAACAGACGGAGGGTGGGGCAGAGCCAGGAGGCACGGGAAGGGAGCCACGATGTCTTCGGATGAACGGTGAAGAGCCCATGGCGGCGGCTTGGGACAAAGAGATGGCAGGCCCTCGCGGCCGCCATTCTTATAGGGAGGACCGGTTGGCTCACTGAGGCGGCCGTTCAAATCTCAAGCATCCAGCAGCATGGGTGAGGCAACAATGCTAAAATTGACAGGTATTGTATTTAATTGTAACTGCATCATATTTTTTTTAGACATTTTCATTCCAAATTAAATTAAACTGAGCTCAGTTTATAATTATATAACAGGCCCACAGCTAGCCATTGACAAATGGGGGTTGGCTAAGTGTATACGTTTTGTACTTTTAAGCTATAACGAATGACAATGAACTGCTATGTTCAAGTATGGGCAGTAGGGGAGGGATTAGCTGCCGGAGGCAGAAATGTTTTTTAAAAGGACTATCAAAAGGTGAAAAATTGAAAAATCCTGTGATCAGTTTTACCCCAAACGGCGTAGAGATATTATTGCAAAAAACTTCCACATTTTAAAGCAACAATATCCTCCAGTTTAAAAATAAATGGAGCGTCGAAAGACGAAAAAAAAATGGCGAAACCTTTTACTCAGTTTTGTCCAAAACGACTTGATGAGTGTTGGAGAAAAGCTTCCACATTTGAAATAGACAAGCCCCATTTTCATTTTTATCTCCCTTGATTCAGGGAATCTTAGGGTAATCCCCCCCCCCCCCCTTCCGAGTCTCTACGGCCCTGGTGGCGCCTCGCCGACCCATGCCGGCCAGTAAGCTGCCAGGTTCAGCCCAGCGCTTCTTTAATAGCAGCAGACAAGTCGTGAATGAGCCGCGTCGTGTCATGTGGGCTTGGCAGTACGGTTACGGTATTTGCCCAAAGTGGGTAAAATTAAAACAGTATGATGAGAACGCTGTAGCATATCTGCCTGCACTATGAGTACTCTGATGCTGTACGGATGGTTTTAGCATTCAATTTCGACTCCAACAATTATACAACTCGGCAAAAGCAGTACTTTTTTCACAGACATTTTTTTTTATTAAGGATCGGGAAGCTGAAGCTGGCCGAAGGGAGGGAAGGGCGCCGACGGCCTGCGGCACGATTCCCATTTGAGACCCTGGGACCGGGTTCAATACGCCTCTGGATATTTACAATCGAATGATCTACTGTTACTTGGCGGCGACATGCTAGCGTGTGTCTAAATCCACATAACAATTCTATGGTAGATTTACGACGCGTTTGATGTGGTAGGAAGTACCACACTGTCACGGCTATACAAGGAAGGGAGTCGTGGTGCCAATCCATTTGTACATCTAAACGACCAGACGATCAAGGAAACCGAAGTGGGTAAACTTGTAAACAAGGAGAATTGCAGGGTAATCAATCACAGTAAAATTTTCGTTGAAGCAGGAGCATTTCAAAACGAAGGCTTTAGTTCACGGCCAGCCAAGCCTTCATGGCCTTTTCCGAATGCTACAACAAAATACAACAAAGTCAGCACTTAAACTTTAATTTAAACAACTTTAATACATCAAATTTCTTTAAAAAGTAACTCGCTAACAGGTGGTCTGGTAAAGATGAAATTAATGCATTCATTTTGGAATGACGTCACATCCTGGTACGAATTATTCAACGATAAAGTATAACAGAACTGTATTCAGTAATTCAACAAAATTAAGACCATGAATATTTTTATAAAGAATTTCCAATATTGGATGACTGGAAACAGTTTTGTTACACTTTATCGTAAAAAGGAACACCCTGCCTCAGGGACGTGCACAAGCCCCCGAGAGAACAGGGGCAAACTTTTTTCCTTTTTTTTTTTACCTTTATAACCTCTGTTTACCTTTTTTTTTGGGACTTTAACCATTTCAATCCTTTTTTAGCGTTTTTTAATCTCTTTTACATCAGCGCTAAGGGCACTTTTTCAGAAAAAAGGGGCACTTTGCCTTGAGGGCAGGGGCTAGAGCACCCCGCGTACGGCCAGGGGTCATGGCTCTAAGAGATAAATTCAATTTTAATTCTTAGGACAATGTCCTGTAAGGTGCTCGGAATTCGCTCTGCCAAACGAGCGCGTTAAATCGCTTACATCATGCTACTGTTGCAAAATCCATGATATAACCTTTACGATACCTACTGTAAGCTTAGACTTGTTTATAAGGAGTCTGAAATTATGGCATCTGGTTGTAGAGTTGCGGAAACGAAAAAAAAACCAGGAGCTGGGATTTCGATAAGTTGGGTTGACAATCTGGAAAACAAGGTTAAGTTCCTTACTGAGAGGATGAACCCGCTCTCCAGCCTTATAATTAGACTGCAGCCGGATTTTATCCACGACAACATGCCTGGATCTTTCTGTCATTCTCCATTTCTTCGGTCAATGGAATTGTGTTTTTATTGAAGCGGAGCGCCGTTTGTGAATCTTACTCCAGTGCAACCATTGTATCCGCATCACGAAATAACCACTGCATCCCCCAGATTGTTTTTACATTGATAGTGGTACGCCCCGAGGTGGTTTTAACAAAGAAAATTAAAAACCGGACATGTTGTTGAGGAATAATCAAGGTGACAGAATTTGTGAGCTGCTCACCTATTTGCTGACCGTTTTCGTTTTCATCCAAGGGCTGACACTGTGCTGCTGCGGTTGCTGGGAGGCAGTGGCCACACGATAACAAGGAGAGGTCAGGTCTCAGATAAAACTCGGATAATATTGTTTCAGGTCTGAAGGCTGCAGCTGGGCGTCGTCCGGTCCGACCTTTGTTTGGCCTATGTGAATGCGTCCTTGAGCGGGTTCCGGCCGTACTTACATGTAAGTGCAGATACGCAGAAACATTCAACTAATTGTTGCATAAGAGGATTTCACACGAAGCGGGTACGACTGCGAATGGGCACGGGCCCTGAAATCACCCAACGGTCTCAAAACTCTACTGCAGGCCCGTAAAAGCTTTAACGTGTTTTCAATGTGCATAATATACAAAACACGGACTTCAGGTTTACACATGATGTGGGCGCAGCGGAATGCTTCCTCCCTCAATTGCTTATCATGTATACGTATTAAAATGCGAGCAGAACCTTGTTTTGGGCAGCTTGTGTGAAAGGAAGTCGCTAGAGCCCGCATCCACAATTACGCGAAGGTACAGCTAGCATCCATTTCTTGTGAAAGCAGTGTCTTAGCCTGCATTCACACAGAGTGGTGCAGCCCATGCCCGCATTTAAGTACAGATGCGGACTAAAGCGACTTAACGTTCATGAGCTGCCCACAACTAGGAACCGCCCGCATATTAATTACGGGCAGAGGTACTCGCATCCGCATCGTGCGAAAGCCTGCAGTTTGCTCGCTGATGTACAAAACATCCAAAACGTGTTAGCACGTGAGTTTTTTCGGGTTATTTTGCGAAAAATCAGACAATTCACTGTTTTTTCCCCCTGAATTTTAAACACTGTTTAAATTCGTTGAGTTCTCCTGGTTTTCCAGGTTGGTGGGAACCCTGTTAAAGTTCCACCTGGGTGGTTAAGGAAAATGTCTATTTATTGCACCTGGGTGGTCTTCAATCAACAACGTTTTCGTGTCTAGTTGTATATGTTGTAGGCCTACATTAGGTTCTGATTGTTTTCTATTTATAGAGCAGTGACACGACGTAGTATTATTGTATATAACTCTATGCTGGAGCCTTAATGGGTTAGCTGCAAGGAGCACTGTAGAGAGAAACAGAAGGGCGTCATACTGAAGCCGATGCTGTGAAGAGTGATTTCTTAGACCTAAAAAGCGCGATTTTTGTTGTTGGAGAAAACAACGTTATTTTAAGCCTAAGAAATCGGCTCTTCCGTTGTTTTTCCCTCCATTTTTATGTAGTGCACCTTGTAGTTATGCCCTTCAAAACCCATACTGGTGCCAATATGGCGGCAAATGTCACTGCTCTATAGCCAGCGTTACGGAAATGAGGTGACGTTAATTTTTGAATTTGCAAATCAATATCCCGAAGCCCCGGGTCCACAGTTTTATCGAGTTTGAAACTTAAATAAAGCATGGACTGCCTGTGCAAAGTTTCAGATGCGTCAAACAAGGGGTTCCAATGTTATCGTCAGGGTGTATTAGGTAGTGACGCTTTTCTGAAAAGATGTTCTACAATAACACCTGCTTTCATTAACGGCACTAGAAGGCAGCACGTGTCAGGTGCTCGTAGGACGCGAAACTTGAAATTAAATATGGGGGCATCGTTAATCAGCGACAAAACCTGCGGAAATTGACAAATTACTCGTTCGTGGGCAACATCCGAAGTTGAAGAACTTATTCCGCATTTATTTCAAACCGTATATTATAGTTCGTTACAATAAACGTGAACCACGGAAGAAGCTTCAGCCCGAACGGCCACTCAACAAGCTTCTCGGAACACAAACCCATGCGTTATACTCTGATCCACTCGCAACGACAACCCGTTTTAAAATTAAATGGTGGATTAAAAAAAAATAAATAAAACTTGATCAGCCAGTTCTAAACTTACTTTAAATTATTTTAATGTCCGAATCTGACTTATGATATACCGTATTTTAAGCTATTGATGTTGTATGTACTGTTATCGTGATCAATTTGTTTTAGTGAAGCTAAATAGTTTTGATCTCCGTGATGTTTCGCGCTTCCTGTTCCTTGGCGACGGCGCCCTCTGGCGGTAAATCCTTGAAAGCAGGGACATAGTTTCATCAAAATGTTTACCGTTTTCAGAGAAAGAGTGTCACTACCTATTTATTGTACCCTGGTTATATCGTAGAGACACAGCTGACGGCACATAGACACGCAGACAGTAGCACAGGAAGAGTTGGGCTTTTCATGGCTTCGCACAGCATATTACGAAAATTCTGTGGGAATTTTTTTTTACTTATTGATGTCGCCTATAGGGCAGTGACACGACGTAGTATTATTGTGTATAACTCTATGGTGGAGCCAGTAACTGGGTTAGCTGCAAGGAGCACTGGAGGGAGAAAGGAAGATCGTCTTATTGAAGCCAACGCTATTAGACTGGATTTCTTAAGCCTATAACGCGCGATTTTTGTTGTTGGAGAAAACAACGTTCTTTTAAGCCTAAGAAATCCACTCTCAAACCACTGTCTTGACTAGAAGTGCCGTTTTTTCCGTTACATTTTAGTCTAGTGCACCTTGTAGCTATTACCTCCAAATGTCTTGTAGCCAATATGACGTCACTTGACGCTGCTCTATTGATACGGCTACATTCATTCAAGCAAATGACGTCATAGGCATACATTCACTTATTGTATGTTGGAACAGTTGCCGCCACAGTAATGATGCTTGTGCCATCGCTATACAGTGCTGCATTGCATAACTGTGTACGTAAACCTATGTGATGGGAAAAAATAGTTGGGTTGCATCTGAGTTTTGCAACCGAACGCGTGCACAAGAGTCGCAAAACTAACAATTTAAGTCAGTTTTGAGAAGGAAGTACCTGTCTCTTTATTACGCAAAGTTTTTCATACATTGCGGCAGGCAGTCTCCTTTTAAACGGGAACGAGAACGCTACAAATAACAATTCTACTGCTTGGCTCTAAACACAAAAGTTATTCATCATGCACCATTCAACGTTTGCAGCAATTTTGGTCGTTTTGGGGTCTGCGTCCGTATCTGCAGCAACTGCGAACTCAGCTGTCACCAACACGGCATCTTGGGGTCCGTTGGAATTCCTAAAACCCATCGCCACGCAGGTGTTTGGAGAAAAGGGCTTATCGGAAATTCGAAACCAAATCGAAACCTTGTTGACGGCCTTCAAATCTGGCGATAAATCCAGGATTCTGAATGCCGTTCTATCAATTGTTGACCCCAAGAACTTCATACGCAGCGGCTTGACAATGCTGAACGGTTACGAAAATCACATGTGGGACCCGAATTTCCGTAAAGAAGTAGGTGGCATCGTCGCAGGGACCGCGAAGGCATTCAGGAGTGGACTCGGATGCTTCTGCCAAAATGTTGAAAAAGAAGTAACCAATTTCGCAACATCTGTCATCTCTGCAATGAACAAGGTCAGTATCTAATTTCAGGCCGACTAGAAATGGGTTGGTGAAAGGTGGGGGGGGGGGGGGACGGGGGGAGAGGGGAAAGTGTGCATATGTGCCTGGGCCCGTCCTTTAAGTGGGTTCAGCCTTCTAGAATACTAGCTCAGGCTCAAGAATATAAAGGATTAAAAAGGGAAGAAGTGTATAAAAATGAAAAATACCGTAGTATTCATCTAGCTCATAATCGCAATTCAGTGTGTTATCTTCTCGTTGGGGGGTGGGGGGGGGGAAGAAGGGTGCGGTAGAAGCCAGAGTAAGGAGGGCCGACAGAAAAAATGTAGAGCCAAAGCCCCCGTCACGTCTTTGAACACCCTGCCTAATTCATGGAGAATACTGCAGGCAGCACAAAACAAACAAAAAACTTAGTTGTACAATTTAAATATCCTGTAATTTCTTACACGAAGAACAAGATTTTGCAGGAAATTCAAAATTCAGTAAGATACATAGGACCTGGAAAATCGTGTGCAGGATCCTATGAGACACTAAATAATTCTGCATAAGATCTTGCAGGAGGAACCTGCTAGGTTCTTGTGTAGGATCTTGCACAAGCATTTGCAAGATGTTCTCCCTGCAGTAGTAACCTGCACATGTTAAAGGATTTTTTTTAGTCTTACAGGATCTTGATATTCCAGTAAGAACTTAAATGGTCTTACAAGAACTTACAAGATCTTGGATAGAATCTCCACATAGGCTTGGCTCCACATGTGTATGAAAGTGGTATAAATAAATAGACATAAATCGCAGGAAATAATATAAGGAAAATTGGAAATTAGCCAACAGCGAAAATCAATATTATTTCCAGCGATGTATGTCTATTTATTTCTTCTTTTTTGAGCCTTGTGAGTGTATGATTTGTCTTCCCTATCCATGTCTATGGCCGAGTGAATTTCGGTCGAATGGAGCCTATGGTCAGGGTTGTGACCTTAATAACGGGTTCAGTGAGTTATCTGTATGCCAGCGGCGGATGTGGCCATAGCGATTAAGGCGCTATGCAAGTGATCTGGGGGCGAACTGGGTAGCCGGTTCGAATCCGGTTCATGCCACTCCGACAAAACGTAAGTGCATAAAGGTGGCTTACTGAACTACGTTATTTCTAGTGTACGATTTTCGCTGTTGGCTAATTTCTAATTTTCTTATGAAAGTGTTAGCTTGCCTGTAACAATATTTTAATGCTTGATGAAATTACATGTTTAAAAACAGCATCCATTAAAACCATTTTCAAAAAAATCACAATTCAAAATCCTTAAACTTTAAAAAAAAAAAAAAAGGTTGTAATGGCTAACGTGTGACTTGCCGATGCTCGGGCACAATTCAAGTCGGAATCGGATTCTACCGACTTACCTTTCACACGACCTGTCCGCAAGAACGTTCCGCCCGCGTATGAAAACGTATGAGCGAGACGGTGCACATATTTTCCTTTTTGCAATGCGGTATCTACAGCAGTTAAGTAAATGCGTACAACTTTATAGCACTAGAAGACTATAACAATTAGCGTACTGGTGGATTGCATGGATTGTGTGGCAGTACGCAGAGAGATACCAATCGGGCTGCCGTAAAAAATGGCAACTGTTGTAATCGTTGACATTTTTGAAAAAAAACCCTCTATCGCCAAGGTTTTATTACCAATCGAAATAAGTAAATAGAATTTGATGGCTATTTGCTAATTGGGTCGTATTTATACGTTAAAAGCAGTGGGCAGCAATGCTTCGCTTGGCGCGCTACGCTCGTGCTAGCAGCTGCTCGAGGGAACGATCGAATCACACTTCTGTGACGTTTTAACTCACCACCCCACCACCCCAAGCTGCTTCATTTATAATTCGTGTAAGCGTGAGCTTGCTAATGCTGGCTGCTACTTCGATCCAGCTATGACGTTGCATAACTTCACTCAGCTGCAGCGACAAGATTCGATGCCGCACGGGTCAAGAACACTGTAATTAAGATATGGGGCCATTTATTTTGAGAATTCAACCTTCTGGCACAGGACGTTTTCCTTTCTCGTGGCGTCGATGGAATACGTTGATGCCGCCATTTTCCTATCCCAGCATGCAACAACTAAGTATGCGAGCATCGATCGGTGCTAAGGTCCAGTTGATATTCGCGTGACGCTTAAAAATACCAAAATGCGCGCGTCGGTCCAATTGTTCCGCAATTGTAAATGCTCGCGTTTAAGCATTGAGCATGGAAAAAGTTGTAGTTGTAGTTTCAAGCACCGAGAGTCATACATACACGTTAAAATCAACTTTGTAAATGAGGCCTAAAGCCCTAGCCAAACTGGCTTCTCGAGGCTGCATGGTGATGCAGAATGGTGTACCAAAGACGTCAAAATCAGTCAATAAACGCCACACTCACGCCTAGAGTGCAGCAATTTTGACCTTGTAGGCATGTATCACTTCGCACGAAACTTTCTTCTGTCTGGTTAGTGCTTAATTAGCTTACCTGTTTGTAGCATTGGGGTTTCAGTTTAGGTTTAGGTTAATTATATTTGAGAACCTAGAGGCCTTAGATTCCATAAACTCACTTTAGTCTAATAATATCTTAACTACACTTAGGTTATACATTTCTGCTGCACATTTCATAATAGTACTAATGCACCGAAGCACATCACACCGCACATGGGACCGTGGACAGATCCTGTCCAAAATCCAACACTTCGAAAACAGCCTCCACTGCGTACACCATCTAGCGGTGAGATTACACACACCACACCAGGGAACCCAACAAGTAAACAACATCACAGAACTGGTGTAAACTCCACTGTGCACAAGTAGCTACAAATACCTTAAGTACCACTACAGCAGCCCCAAGTACCATGCAATGCCAGGAGAGAGAGAGAACAACAAGTAAGCCAGTAGAGAATACACTGCCTTCTACGCGAAACAATCTGCAGCTTTGCAAAATTCCAACGCCTTACGGTACCCCACTCTACCCTTCTGTACGTGAGGGGAGACTCCCAGGGTCACAGCCAAAGTATCATCCCTGTCATGGAAGACGAAACGCCGCTGCGCTACCCAAAGCAGACAATCAAACAGAAAATGTGCCACTGTTTCATTAGACACTCCACATTTGCACAAAGGAGTCTGTGCCCAGCCCAGATGAAAGAGGTATGCCTGAAGCTGGACATAGCATGTACGTAGTCTCGAGAGAACACCCGCAACAGACCATCGAGGGCCTCTGGCCGAGAGACAGAAGGGTGGATTCCAAACAATGCACGGCTAGTAGGACCCACAACCCAGCATTCCTGCCAGACCCTGGAGGAGGATCTAGAGTAAGCTGGCCGAAGATCCCTCTGGCCGGCCACAAAATTGATTGATGGGGATGTCAGACAACTCCCCCCTGGCCAATCGTCCGCTAGCTTGCTTTCTAATTCTCCACTGTGTGCCCAAGTCCACACAACGTAATCACCACTCCTAGTTGGCTTGCCGAAAGCAATTACCACACACCTCTAGGGGCAGAAGATGGGACACATGTAACAAGGTAAGGCACGCCTGCTTGGAGGAACCCAACACCTGCTAAAGAGTCAGTAACAACACAAAAGCTTGGTGTGTGCAGATCCATGTCGACATCAAGCGCCACAGCAAGTGCGACAAGCACTCCTATGAAAGCAGAAGGCACAAACACAAGATGATAGCTGTATACAAGCCAATATTTGGGTACACAACACCAATTCTGTCAACCCCTCTTTCAAAATAAAAGAACGTACCACTTTAAACAGAAGGAGTTTAAAGTGATGCGAGTCAAGAGAGGTCCAGACGCTGGATACTGTGGAAGGAACAAAGAGCAGGACCACACCAAACCCAGGGGCAAGTCGGCGAATTGAGCCCTCGGCAAACTGGCAACTTCAGGGGCAGCAAGGAAGGAAGCCCCTATACCAGGAGCACCTAACAGATCCCGGGCACTCTGCGGTAGGGACATATAGTTAATGATAATCCGAGCAATCAGATCAGTAGAGCCCCTAGCAACTGCACGCTGACAAAGTCTGACCAAAAGCTCCTTTGTTCTACGTCTATGGGCATATCGCCAGTCTCAACAAGTAGTGCATGGACCGGAGTTGACGGTAAGCAACCAGGCACAACATGCAGGCGGTCGTTCAGGTTTCTCACTCCTAATTCAGGTCTTGTAGTGTTTTCTGCATTACACACATTATCACGCTCACTCATTGTCGCTTCCGCGACGAGGATGGTCGTTCGTTTTACCCGGCTCCTTCTCCCTCCATAGGCTCAGAACCTTCAACCAAATTAGCCACAGTTTCCGGAGGCAGCCTGGAGGCTCTGATGCATCTCTAACTGCACGAAGCGAGGAAAAAAGACGAGTCTATTGTATACATCACTGCAAATTCGAGCTAAATTGCAGGGAAAAGAAACAGCCAATTATTTTAGCACTGCGAAAACCTATGTTCTGTCACATGAATACCTGGGTTCTATTCAATATGCAAAACAATTTAGTGCATGTACGAACACCCAGTGTAGTTTTAAAAGCTGTTTGCCACCAAATTAGCATTGCAGAATCTAGGCCTATCGAGTTCTCTCTCGCAGGAAGCAAAGCAAAACGTTTAAAGCAAAACTTTTAAACGCAATAAACAAGCCACATGACCCCTTAATTATTGAGTAAAAATTTGGTACGCCTTCGTGCATCTGGAAACAAGTTATAAAGATTAACCATACTGATGTCACTAGATGGCGCCACGGAAAACTATAAAGAAAATCTCATGGCGCCATCTAGTGACATCAGTGTCGTTAATCTTCATGGCTTGTTTTCAGGTGCACGAGGGCGTACCAAATTTTTACTCACTAATTAAGGAGTCACGTGGCTTGTTTGTTGCGTTTAAAAGTTTTGCTTTTATCATTCCTTTGCTTCCTGTGAGAGAGAACTTGATAGGCCTAGATGCTGCAATGCTAATTTGTTGTCAACCAGCCTTTAAAGTGGCACTATCACCGATCAACGAAATCTGAGAACATCTAGCGCAACCTAGTACTATCTAGCTCTTGCTTGTACTAAGCGAAGGAATGCATAACGGAATTTCTTTTAACGAAACAAACAAGCCACGACCTCCGTAATTATTCTGTGAAAACTTGGTTCGTCCTCGTGCACCTGGGAGCCAGCTATAAAGGTTAACAATATCACTGCCGCAAGATGGCGCCAGGATATTTTCGTTCGCATTTCAGTCGGTGATAGTCCCACATTAAGATCGATGCGTGCTTTCAGGCCCTATGCTATGGGGCTAGAATATCTTCAAGAGGACGTACAGGAAATGATGCGGCGCGAAAGCTCGCTGGAGGAAAAATGATGACCTGCCTTTTGCCTTTTATAGAGGAGGAATGCGCCTACACATGCGCAGATGGGTTACGCAGCTGGCGGCTACAAGGAAGCGAAAAACCTTAAGGGAAACGCAGCATTGCGAGGAATGAGTGCAAAGATTTACAGATTATGTATGTTTTCCAACGGCAACAAGAAATACGTTTTAAAATGCGGGAACCTTGTTCTTGGCAGCTTGTGTGAAAAAGAAGTCGCTAGAGCACCATAGCCATAAATACGTGCAGGCGCAGGCTGCATCCACTTCGTGCGAAAGCAGTGTCTGAAGCCCTAACCAGACTGGCAGCTCGCTGCTGCACGGATACGCAAGTTGGTGAATTAAAGACATCAATATTAGTCATTAAAAGTAACAATAACCATACGAGTGCAGCAATATTGACCTCATACGCACGTAGTAACACATCGCTTCGCACGAAATTTTCCTCTGTCTGGAGAGGGCTTTAGTCTGCATTCATATGGAACGGTGCGGCCCATACCCCCATTTAAGTGGAGGTGAAGACTCAAGCGGCTTTATGTTCACATTTAAGTAGCTGCCCACAACAAGGATAGGGCCTTCATATTAATTAAGGGAAGAGTATGCCCTCGCATCCGCTTCGTGCGAAAGCCTGCAGTTTGTTATCTGTACAAAACATCCAGTGTTAGCGGTACATTCCCCGGGGAGTCCCAACCCCTTCCAATCCGACCCTGATAGAAAGCATTTACACCAAAGTATCAAATGAATCGGACAAGGGAACAAGGGGACAATCGGACAAATCCGACAGCAGAAGGGGCGTCGGACGAAAGTCTAAGGGCACGTTTACGCAACCACTCGCTTGTGCATTCTCGCAGCTAGAAGCTAGAAATCACCTCAAATTCCAACATGGCGGCGGTTTTATGTCTGCCGCCTGGCAACGAAAACAGCAAATAACGTGAGTTCAGAAGCGTTTGGGAAAATTGTTTCGTCACGAGAAATTCTTTATATTATTGGCAAGAGTGATAAGACTGCAAGTATTTACTCAAACGATGTCGGATTTAGCTAATCCATTTAGCGTTGTTACCATGGCAATGTCACCTTTGCCATTGCGATTGAGTTCTAGCTGCGAGAATGCAAAGGCGAGTCGCCGCGTAAACGAGCCCTAACTGGATAATCGTCTAATCGTCTAAATGGAAATCGACTGTCTACTATTTGCATAAATAAAAAGATCTGGAAAATTATCTAAACCGAATATCATGTAATGTAAAAATCGTCTAAACGGAATATCGTATAATGGAAAATCATCTCAACGGAATATCGTGTAATGAATAATCGCATAATGGATAAACGCCTAAGTGGACAAAAATATTCCTGCGGTTTCTGATGTTATATGTATAGCCGCAGCGAGCGAGGCAGGGATATTTAGACGATTTTCCGTTATACGAATTTCGTCTTAGACGATTTTCCGTTATGCTGTTACACTGTATACGTTCTTCCAAATTTGCGATTTTCCAGTTGGACGATTATTCCTCGCCTCGGCAGAAAGACAGACAGAAAGCAGCACAGGATGAATAGGGCTTTTCGCGACTTCGCACAGTAAAAATTGTGTGGGAATTCTTTTTTTTTTTACTTATTGGTGTCATAATATTGATACGGATTACACACATTCAAGCGCATGACGCCACAGGCATCCATTCACTTATTGCAGGTTGAGATAGTCGTCACCACGGAATGACGTTTGTGCCGTCGCTTCTCCAGTCCTGCATTGCATAACTGTGTACGTAAACCTATGTCAAGGAAAAAGAGTTGGGTTGCACCGAAAGTGCTGCAATCGAGTGCGTGCACAAGAGTCGCAAAACTGACAATTTAAGTCAGTTTTGAAAAGGAAGTCAATCTCCTTATTACAACCGTTTTAATACATTGCGTCAGACATTCTCCTTTTAAACCGGAACCGCAACGTTCCAGGTAACCATTCTACTGTTTGGCTCTCAACAAAGTTATTCATCATGCATTGGTCAACGTTTGCAGCCATTTTGGTCGTTTTGGGGTCTGTGTCCGTATCTGCAGAAACTGCGAAACCAGCTGTCACCAACACGGCATCTTGGGGTCAGTTCGAATTCTTAAAACCCATCGTCACGAAGCTTTTGGGAGAAAAGGGCTTATCGGAAATTCGAAACCATATGGAAACCTTGTCAACAGCAATCAAATCTGGTGACATATATGAGGTTCTAAATGCCGTTCTATCAATTGTTGACCCCAAGAACGTCATACGCACCGTCTTGACAGTGCTGGACGGTTACTTAGATCACATGTGGGACCCGCATTTTCTTAAGGAAGTAGGTGGGATCGTTGCAGGGGCCACGAAGGCATTGAAGAGTGGACTCGGCTGTTTCAGCCAAAATTCTGAAAAAGAAGTAGACAATTTCACGACATCTCTCATTTCTACAATGAACAAGGTTAGTATATAATTTCAGTCAGGAGAGAGAAGGGGGTAGGGGAGTGTGACTTCTGTCCCTGGGCCCGTGTTTCTAGTGTGTTCAGCCTACGAGAGTACTATACCACGCGCCAAGGCTGTTTACCGTGACGCGCGCATCACGTAACTCGGCTAGTCCACTCAGACGGTCAAAGAGCCGCTATTCTCGCTCGTCATTGGCTGACTCACTATGACATCACGGCAAACAGCCTTGGCTCGTGGTATAGGTCAGGCTCAAGAATATAATTAAAGGCTCAAAAAGGTAGTCTAAAAATATTTTTTATTAAAAGAAAAAAGTGTTCAGCTAGCTTATAATCACAATTCGGTGTGTTGGGGCCCAACAGAAAAAAAAATTGGAGCCATAAACTCCCATCACTCCTTTGAGCACTGTCAAATTCATGAAAATGGTTTCTTTTGGCGAAGGAAAACATGCTTAACCCCCCCCCCATCTCCCCTCTAATTGAGTCACTGCCTGACGTATCGAGAGGAAAATGAATTACCTGACGTTAGAGGAGGGCTGCGCAGAACATGTGCGCAGATGAATAATGGAGGCGGCCTATAATAAACAAGATAAGATCCTACTCTTATAGCGTATTGTGAATTTTCCCTCTCCTCAGAAAATAGGATGTGAATTTATTTCTTTATGTATTCTTGGTATAAAAACGGGAAACATTTCATTGGTGATTAATGCGTCTTTTTTGCATTAATTACACTTACGTAGTGTGACGGTTATCAAATGTGAATGTTTCTTTTTTTTAAGCTTCGGAATGTATTACTGTCTATGGGGTGGGGAAGGTCCCCCAGCTGGCTTAATTGCCTCCCATTTTCCCTGGAAGTGCCACTGATCCAAACACAATCTAGCATCTTAGGTCTTGGGAGGGGGAGTGCATTTGCCACAGCTTGCTGCCCCTCCACCCCCCCTTCGATCTGGATGCGCCACTGAACCAAACAAAACTCACTTAACATAATATAACCGAAGTACGTACATGCATGTGAACACAAAAAACTCAGTAAAAACAGTAAGTGAAACGTAAACGCAGCACTGATGAGGAGATGTTTAACAATTGCGGTGACCCATAACTGAGCACAACAGTTAAAAGTCACTTGCTTATAAGAGAGCAACAATTAGGGGCCACTTACTCATCAAGGAACAACAAGAAAGAAAGATAAAGAAAGATAACATTTTTTTTTAATGAATTTCTTTTGAGCCTTAAGTCAGCCGAAGCAATTTAATGCTCGTATGGCTGAACCAGATCTATTTTGAACATTACCAGACTTTTAGAGAAGAAGAAATATATGGTAAAGGGATTCGATTCGGGAAACCTCCGCTCATCGTAGGGGGCCAAAAGATTGTCCAGAATTGGCCAGAATAGTTCCCATAGCCGCTGATGGAGCCGGTAGTCCTGGCGGGGACTTTGCCAAGTTCCTCTTTCCATGGGTTCAACCAGATCCGCGGACCTCCAGCAACCAGACTGAGCTCTCTCACCACTCAGCCACGATGACCACAAAAAGTGGCGTGCGAGCTCTGCAGGGCTCAACAATTATGGGTCACCTACTTATCAGGGCACAACAATCGGTGCCGCAACTGGACTTTTTCAAAGGGTAAAATGTAGGACGCCAAAACCCTTAACAATTTTGGGTGTCTACTTTATGGCCTATTTTACAGTAGCTTTATGTAAAATATGTAATTTATATAATGTAGTTTTATGTTTCATCAGTTCACAGTGAGTGCGGTTAAGTAGTTTTACGTACATTTGGGCCCCCAGTTATGAATTTAGGGACCCCTTGCCTCCTGGGCCCGGGTGTCTTGCACCAGTTTCACCCACTTTCATTGCGGCACTGACAACAATTATGTCACCTGCTCATCAGGGCATAACTAATATGGGTCGCCTGCTCATCATTGAGCAACAAGTGGGCCACCTGTTTACCAGGGCACATCAATTATGGGTCATCAGCTCGTCAGGCCAAAACAATTTTGGGTCATCAGCTCGTCAGGGCACAACAATTACTGTTTACCAGCTGCTCATCAGGTTACTGTGGCTCACCTGATGATCAGGGCACAACAACTGTGATTCACCCGCCAATCAGGGCACAATATAATTATGCGTCATATGCTGATCATCACGGCACAACAATTATGGGTCACCAGCTCATCAAGATACAACAATAATGCATGGGTCATCAGCTATGTGCTACGAAACCTTACCCTTTCGTTTCGCGTACAACAAATGAGGAAGACCTTAAATATTTTCTGAAAAGACCAGAATGTACACGACCCATTAACAAAAAATAAAGTGAAAATTTAAATGCGCTATACTTGCTCTCCATACCCAAGAAAAATAATTTTTAATGCAAATGGAACAGCATAAGTAGCCGATAACCCCTCTGCTTTCCTCGCACTTCTTATGAGTGCCAAACTCCATTGTTTATTATTTAAACATTAGGATTGAAAAATGGCTTTGGCCAAGATTTAAGATGCATTATTTTATTGTTATGTAAGAAATACTGACCAATGATATCTGGCATTTCTCCTCACTTGTCCCTCACGTTTTGGCGATGCCGTCATGAACCATTGTGTCCTGGTAGGTCTAACCTTGGTGGTAAGCATTCGTGACCCCAACCTAATTCCATCAACCCTTACTCTACAGCCGAGCCATTGTCTTCATTTTAAACTTTTAAACTTTCGTAATTTTTAATTTTTCGTTTTAACGCCTGATGGCAGTTAGTCACCACCCGGTCCTTGCCATTACGATTGCGCTTCAACGAACTTATATTATTAAGGTATGACAATGCGGTTTTAGCTAGCACTGAATACCGGCGTTCCGAGTTATTGGCCAGGAAGCAACAATGGTAGAACAATGCTTTTTTGAAAACTGCGGGATTTTGTGCAGACCCGCACTTTTTGAAATCATTGAAATATCAACAAAACATTAATCGTTGTAGCTGTAGTGCTACTACTCGACTTAAATGTGGTTTCGAATTTTTACTTGTATTTATACACTACAGAGATAGAGGAAAATCTTCGTCACTATCTGTAGACAAAAATGAAACAATATTGACAACCATACGATACGCCTACGATTAGTGCAGGCATTTGTATGCATAAATAATTTTAACGCAGATCTTTCTTGGAAAACACTCCCCCCCCCCCCCCCCCCCCCCGCCCTCCACCCCACCCGTTAGTTACGTCACTGCCAGTCAATAACATGTACTACCAAATACTGTTACCGCAAGCCTGCTACTTGCTAAATTTCCGCTACTGTCTCATTAGCAGAGGCGGATTTATATTAATTATTTATATATTTATATATTTATATTTATATTTATTTGGGCAGGGGCGGTTTCCTCCTTTACGATAGGCTTACCATTAGTGTGGTCACATTACAGATAACCTATTACTAGGCTAGGTGGCGTGTGCGTAACTATTAATTTTACTTCAGTAGCGCAATTTAACTTGATGAATTGGCTTGATTCCGAAGTACCCCTTCACCGTTCCAGCAGTGAAAACTCAACGACGAACAGCCCCTTCAGACAACGTCTATTAAATAATTTTTGTGTCCAGAGCATTGTTGTTGGAAATGTTTGAGACGTCGTGTAAGCAGACATTGTTTATGCATTGTTGCTCGATTCCGAATGCCCCATCACCGTTCATGCAACGAAAACCCAACGACGAATAACCCCTTCAAACAACTTCTCTTAAAAAATTTAAGGAGATGTTTAACAATAGACCTTTTGGAACGGCGCGATAGACATTGTTGCACGGGCAATAACATTGCCAAGGAATTTGCGGATCAGTGTTACCGCGAGCGGGATATTCAGTCGGTTAAAGCCCTCAACCTTGGGCCATTCGGAAACAATCGCGCCCTTGTGCATTGTTTCCGAATGGCCCACGGTTTTCGAGCATTAACCTTTACTTAACTCGAGCACTGACTCCAATCCTGAGTAACTTAAACCCGTACTTGAGAATGGTATTCTTAACGAAAACTCACACTTCAACCTGTGCTCAAAGTCAAGTTTCAAGCACGGAATCTCGAGAAAGGTATGAGGTATGCTCAAGTCTCCCCTTAAGCAAGAAGCGGCTTCGCTGCTAAACCGTTGTGCATTTTGGCAGCCCTACATATGGCGGCGCAATTGTGGTGACAATTACCAGCCTTTCCTTACGGTGGACATTTCGTTACGTGGTAGAGAACAATTCTACGTCTTCTTTTGGTTGGAGTGCCGAGAGCATACAATTGTATGGCAAACTCAAAGAGAATAAATTCGTATCTATACCACTTGTTTTTACAACCAGTTACCTTTTTTTTTAATTTTGTTTCCATAGTAAACAATAACGTACAATACATACGTAAACACAATGAAGCCACTTCTACAAAATCAATCTTAGCAATATGAGTATACTGCATAAAAAGGAAATCTGTATTAACATAACTTCTCAAGAATTAAAAGTAAATACAAAATATATAAATGATAGACAGCTTTTTAAGTTGTCATCAACCAACACCTAAGTGTCGTGTTTAGTTCAAAAGGTCTTTTTCAATGGTCCACATTTCTTTAGTATAAATTTTATTAAAGTATTCTAATAAATAGCTTATCATTCTAAAGTTCGCGTCTAAAATTGTTGTGCACCAGTAACGGCTTAATGTAAGCGGTATTTGTATTGTATTTCTTGCATGTTTCTTGCGTCTTTTCGTGTTTCTTCTTATAAAGGTCAAGAAACGCTCTCACTATTTTCGTGCATCCCACGCGATAGCTTTCTCAAAATTTACGTAGATTTCAGCGACTGTGCCAAACCGCCTCACACGACGGAAAAAAAATGCGTTTGCAATATTTGTACGTTTGAACTAATGTTGTAGAACTGAGTCATACAGGAAAGCTAACATGGGGGCAGGCACCAATCACATAATTTCGTAATTGTTCAATTCTTAAGGTTTTAATTGTATGCCTCTTACGTTATAACGAACTTATTTTTGTTAAAAGAAATACCTATGAGTGAGTTTAAGTACCGGTATTTTTATCGTCGAGTTTTGCATGTAGGTTTTATAAGGAAAAAAGGAAAGTTTTCAATAAAGACACTAGATAAAATCCACGGGCGTACATTAATGTAGGTCAAGCTATTTCTAGCCTAAGACGTAATATTTAAACTTTCAGTTCAGTGTAAAGGCGTTGCTCGTGCGCGTAGCTACGTACACTGTAATCATTCTCGCTGGCCACAACCACTAGTCCTATACGTGTAAGAAGCAAATTTTTCAATAAAACTGCACTTTGTGAGGATAACACAATCTTCCGTGTACTTCATGTCCACACGCATGAGAAACTTTTAGGAAGGGGTGACCCCTTAAATACGTCCAAAAAACAACATGGAGGCCATTTTTATTTTTAAAATGGCCGCTATACAATAGAAAAATTCAAAACCGTAGTAACATGTGTAAGTTTGGTGTCAATTACTAAAAAGGTGCCAGAACTCTACACAAGATATTCAAGATGGCGGCCAAAATGGTGGCTAAATTCAAGTGTTTTTCATAATTTTAAAATATACTTATAGAGTGGGGCAGATTTGAACTATTCCTAAAAAAAATGAGTTCGTTTGAAATGACTAGTAACTAGCACAAACACCAGCTCAAATCCGTCGTTTATGTGTTAGTAATTAGGGGCTAAGCTTCGGTTGTTTCTCTATGCTATAGCACTGCATTTTTCTTCAATTCATCGTAAGTTACATCTTTAAAGTGAGGCGGTAGCAGTTCTAATTAAAATAAATGAATGTATTTAGGCATAGATATTAGGTGGAGATGTATGTGTTCCAACAAGGGTAATTAAAACGATTTATTGTAATTAGGGGCTGAGCTACGGCAGTTTATATACGGTGTAACTGTGTGCTTTTTGCGTCTATTTATCACAAGTTACATCTTTAACCTGCTGCAGTAGCCGTTCTAATTAAGATAAATGGATGTAACTAGGCTTAGATGAAAGATGGCGATGTGTCTTTTCCAACAAGCATAATTAAAAAAAAACACCCATTAATCATAATTAGAACTACAACCGCATCACGTTAAAGATGTAACTTAGAGAGAATTGGCGTAAGCATTGAACTACAGCACAGATCAGCACGTATAACTTATCTCCTAATCACGAAAACCATTTTTATTACCTATATATGTTGGAATATACATTTCGCCACCTTTCATATAGTCCTAATTACATCCATTTATCATAATTAGAACTGTCACCGTGTCACTTTAAAGAAGTAACAAAATGTTAATTGCAGAAGACATCGTGGGGCTACAGCGTAGCTAAACAGCTGTAGCTTATCCCCTAATTGCGATAATGCGTTTTAATTACCCTTATACGAAAATATACATCTCCGTCTATCACCTAAGCCTAATTATATTACATCCATTTATCTTAATTAGAACGGCTACAGCAACAGTTGAAAGATGTAACTTGTGGTAAATGGACCCAAAAGTATACCACTACAGTGGCGATAAACTGCCGTAGCTTAGCTCCTAATTACAATTAAACGTTTTAATTGCCCTTGTTCCAAAACATACTTCTCCATCTTTCATCTAAGTCTACTTACACCTATTTGTCTTATTTAGAACGGCGACTGTAGCAGTTGAAAGATGTAACTTGTGATAAATAGACGCAAAAAGCACAGTGCTACACCGTATAAAAACTGCCGTAGCTTAGCTCCTAATTATAATAAATCGTTTTAATTACCCTTGTTTCAAATACACTTCTACATATTTCATCTAAGCTTACTTACAGCTATTTATCTTAATTAGAACGGCTATTGCATCAGGTTAAAGATGTAACTTACGGTGAATTGGAAGAAAATGCAGTAGTGCAGCATAGAAACAGCCACAACTTAGTCCCTAATTACGAATAAACTACACAAAACTACGGATTTTACCTAGTGTTTGCTAGTAACTAGTCACTGCAAACAAACTCACCTTTTTGAGGAATAATTCAAATCTGCCTAGATCAGTATATTTTAAAATTATGAAAAACTCTTGAATTTTGCCCCATTTTGGCCGCCATTTTGGATATCTCATTATGTGGAGGCCTGGCAATTATTTAGAGCATTTTTTTTTTGATTTAATTCGGTACAACTTAAAAACACCTAGAAGTCGACACTAAACTTACACACGTTAGTACGACTTTTGATTTTTTTTTTATTCTACAGCGGCCATTTAAAAAATAAAATGGCCGCCATGTTGGTGTTTTGGACAGGTTTCAGGGGTTTCAGGGGTTTCAGGTTTTGGACAGGTGAACTTAATGACCAACCAACTTGATCTATTTACAAATTGCGCTAGTAGATAACCAGTTTGGTAATAGCTGGAGGGCATAAATACCCAACTTTTCCGTGCGGCTCACACGGAAATGTTGAGCCTATTCCATCTAAACCATCTAAAGTTATTTTTTTCCAGTAACCCTTCATGTGCATCTATACCCAATTTCATGCTTTTCACAGAAAATTAACAATTCAACCCTTTAGCTGCTCTTCTAATATGATGTGATTATGAGGTGTGAACCGATCATCAACTCCTGAAACAAAGAAATGAGTTGGGTCTGTACGCACAGTATCGTGGGTGATTAGTTCTAAATTGCATCACTGTTTATCTAATGGACCGATTTTAAAGTTTTATTTGTCATTTTAAGGGGAATTAAACAACGTTCACTTTTTATAACCGATCCTATGTCTTGATTTTGTGCAACGGGTTGGGAGTTATATAAAGGAAACCGAATTATGCAATCGATTGTGCCCACTTTAGGAGTATACACTGAGAAATTCATCAGGATTCGAGTGATGAGAGCGGTTACAAGAAAGATAGCAATTTTTCCCCGCGTTAATTTGGCATATCGTACACTTTGATCCGGCCCATAGAAACGGAAATACATACAAATCTAGTATTTTGGGGTGGCGGCCATTTTGAATGGCCTCCGTCTTTAAACGGAGCACAATTTTCATGGTCTACCTTATCTTAAGTTGATGTGTAAGTTAGTAACTAACGACTGACCAAGCGGCTTGCTTTTATCGTCATCCGAACGAAAAACATTAGAATTTACTCCACTACAAGGAACAGGGCAGAAATTAGTTTTCCTTTCTGCGTTCGATTGTATACGCGCGTCAAGTTACGCGTGTATGCATGTACAAGGGGAGACTGACAAAACAACGCGAAGACATCGCGAAGACTAAGGCTGCGTTTACAATATAAAAGCTTGTGCGTGAGCGTGGCGCTCGACGCTCGACGCGTACGCCAGTTCATGAGCAAAGCAGTGCGCGCGGACAATCTGCTTGGCCCACTCGTGGTATCGTCACGCTAAAGCAAACGCTCTTTCATTTACAACTCCAACGCGTGAGCAGGCGCGTGAGCTTGATAATGCTGGCCGATAACTCCGTTCCAACTATGCTGTTTCACAACTTCCCCCTTCTATAGCACCAAGATTCGATGCCATACGGATCAAGGTCACTGCAATTAAGATATCTGGCCGTTTATTTTGAGCATTTAACCTTTTAGCACACCGCGATTTCCTTTCTTGTGGCGCCGATCGGCGCCGATGGAATCCGTTGATGCCGCCATTTTTTTTTTATCCTCCCAGCATGCAACAACTAAGCGTGCGAGCGTCGCTTGGCGCTCACCGATCTAGGTCCAGTAGATATTCGCGTGACGCTTGACAATAGCAAAACGCGCGCGTTGGCCTACCGGCTCCACAATTGTAAATGGTCTCGCTTAAACGTTGAGCATGGGGAAAACTCTAGTTTCACGCGTCGAGCATCACGCGTACGCGTTGAAATCAATGTTATAAATGCACCCTGACAAACAGCAGATGGCTTGCACTTTGCACGTCACAACACAGTTCCTCATTGGCAGGGTGTGGAAAAGGCATCACTATCCCACAGAAAAAAAAAATCTCATCACTCTTGGGGGGGGGGGAGGGGTCATATTTTTAGGTGCCCTAAGGGCCTTCTAGTTGAACATTGTACGTCAATGATGGGCGGAACGGCAAAAAGGCAAAAATGAGGATCTAACTGGTTTTAATTTTAGTTTAACATTATCTAACTTGAAACACTTATTAGAGACTACGAAAGGATTCCATAATTGCCCTCCAAAAATTGGGGGGGGGGGGAGAAATAGTGTAAGTAGTAGTTGTAGGCTAAAATTGCCTAGAAGGCAAATTTTTTCCCAATTTTTATGCTAAACTATTCCCACAGTTAATAAGAAAAATAAAATTCTCTGTGATTATGGCATGCTAACATAGTTTAGGAGAGAATCAAATGAAATAATAATCCAATCATCATTTTGACTTTTTCGCCATTCTGCCCATTGCCGTGTAATGTTAAACTTAAAGGCCCTTTGGGCGCCTCAAGAGATGAGGCCCCCCCCAGAGTGATGAAATATTTTGTGTGTGTCATAGTGATGCCCAAAAGCAACTTTTCCACACTTTGCCAATGAGGAATTCTCAAAAAAAAAGTTCTTACACTCACAGGTCGCTTCAAATTGCGGACAAAGTTGTTACCGTTTCTTTTTGTTCGACCAGTTTTAGAACAGAATAGATGTTGTCGGCCGTAAGCTATACAGCTTTTTGAAGGCGCAAGCGGCAGATGTTAAGTGGAAGGAACCACCATCGTAAACAGTTGTTTTTTGCCGCAGGAGGGAGGAAACCGGAGTACCCGGAGGAAACCCTCGTACAACGGGAGGGAAACAACCGGAGAAAAACCCGTACATAAACACTCCCCTTAACCAGGATCGAACCCGGGTCTGTAGGAAGCCAGAGATATACAGCTGGGACCAAGACGCCTATCGAATCTGACGCCCCAGTGCTCGCAGCTACCCGCGCACCCATCAGTCGGGCAGTTTTCACTGAGTTAATCCCATAAGTTTGGAAGATATAAAATTCCTGCGTAACAAACGTTCGGCATAAACTAACTGGGGTGCGAAACATATTTCGACACTATTTCCTAGAAATTCATTCAGTACGTGTATTACGTTATTCTAGTTTACTCACTGCACACTAAAAATTAAACGCTATAGTGTTTACTGATATTGTTCCGGTTACGTTATAGTATTTCCTCTATGCTACAGGCACCATAATGCGACGAGTCACACTAATAAAAGCTTAAAATGACCTTATTTTTCTAGTATTATAGCAAAGCATGTGATTTTTACGTGACACAAGAGGAAAAAAAAATTTGTGAATTTTGTTTTATTATTGTAAATTCGAGGTTACCACCTGTTAGTTTTGCAATACAACAAACAAAAATGTTGTCGACTATTGTCGTAAAGATTAAAGAGACGCATAGCAGGAAGTGATGACGTTTTAATCGGCTAAATACGAGTTTGTCATCATTGTAGAGTGGGTTGGTATAAAACGTGGACACTTTTCCAAACCTGGTCATACTCCATCGCTAGTTTCACAACAGAAAGCCAATTCTCTCACTCGCAACAATCCGCCATAATGAAGTGGTCAACTCTCGTAGTAGCCGTGGTCCTTATGGTAGCAGCCGCTACACAAACAACAAATGCTGCCGACTCGGCTGGCACTGGCACAACAGGCATCAATTTAGGGCCACTGAACATCCTGACTCCGATTATCAACGGTGTCCTGGGGCCCAACGGTCTCCAACAGCTCCAATCCAACATTGCCAGCGTCATTCAGGCTGTCGGTACGGGAGACCCCGCCAAAATCATCGCCGCCATCTTGCCTATCATTGACCCAACCGGCGTGATTCGCACCACGCTCAAAGTTCTCAGTAACTACGAGACCCAAATGTGGAACCCCGAGTTCCGCACACAGGTCGGCGGAGTGTTCCAAGGTGCAGCCAAGGCCTTGTCCAATGGTATCCAGTGCTACGGCAAGAACTTGCAAGACAACTTGAACAATTTCACCGACGCTTACGTGACAGCAATGAACAAGGTAGGTAATCAAATTGCGCAACAGCAGTAACAAATCCACGTAGATATCGTTTGAGAAAATATATATTTAAAGATAGCACCCCAAAAGAGGACAAATCAAACCTTTAGGGCAGTGACACGACGTAGTATTATTGTATATAACTCTATGGTGGAGCCAGTAACTGGGTTAGCTGCAAGGTGCACTGGTGGGGGAAAATAAGAGCGTCTTACTGAAGCCAATGCTATTAGACTGGATTTCTTAAGCCTAAAACGCGCGATTTTTGCGATTTGTTGGCAGTTGCTGACATTTTTAAGAAAGTAGAATCTTTATTTTCCGATTACAACCTCATAACTTAAGGGATTGGAGAAACCAACGGTTTTTTAAGCCTACGAAATCCACTCTCAAAGCACTGACTTGACTAGAAGTGCCGTTGTTTAACCAACCATTTCAATCTCGTGCCCCTTGCAGGTATCTCTCTTGTAGCCATATGACGTCATTTGACGCTGTTCTATTACCGATTGTATCAGGGTTTCTCTTTGTATATCTTACTGTCTTTCACGGTAGTAACTCACAGATCGAATTTTGTAAACGTGGTTGGATACAGCTGATTGTTTTATTCTGAGAAAGGATTAAGCAACGACTGAGTTCGAAATATAAACTATGTGATTTTTTTTTTAAGTGAAAAATTGTGCTCCCTAGCTGTTCGAACTCAGTCTCCATTGTGTACTGGTATATGCCAGTACACAGTTCGTGTGGCGACTTGAGTTCGAACACAAAAAGTATTAACATGAATAACGGGACAAAATGGCGGTTTAGTTCATTTTTGGCCCGTAACTATGCCATGTAGATTATTGAGCAAGAAACAGTTTCTTCCAATAGCAACCCTTTTGTGTTTTCTGATGGCATTGAATAAGATAATACGGTACTAAAATTAAATGTTAAAGCAGTCAAATAATAATTATTTTCCTTTCTTTTTGCCATTCTGTTTATCTTAAACAATGTTAAACTTAAAAAGACCCTTGTGGCACCTCAAGAGCTCAGCTTAAACATCACCTCAGAGAGATTTTTGTGTTCGCATGACAGCGATGTTAAAAGATCATTTAGGTTATTGGACCAAAGATCTCAAGTTGGAACGAATCAGTCTTGACTTGCTATGCCATCAGATTTGATGGCCGTCGCCGTGAGGAGGTTGTGTTGACCCGTTTGCCCATTGGTCACACCCGATTACTCACTGTTTCGTTTTACGGGGGGGGGGGGGGTTGACCCTCCTGAATGTTATTGGTGTCGACGGCCACTTACGGTCCGGCACTTACTTGTTGATTGTCGCCATCTTGATGGTGTTCGTCGTCATTTCCATCTTCCGCATGACATTGCGCGTCAGTTGGGCGATAAAATCTGTCCTCCTGTCCGGTGTTTTTCAATTTTTGCAGGAGGTACAGATGTATGACAAGATTTAGACAGGGGTTTGAATAACATCTCTGTAATGTGTGGTGCAGTGGCAACCCGGACCACTGCACTGTGACTGAGGTTGGCGCTAGTGACCAGGTTGTCGACGCGCTATTAAACCTCAATCCCCCCCCCCCCCATCAGATTTGAAGAGAATTGGATAATGCATTCGAAAGTTTTAGATGCATCCAGACAGGGGGATATATAGACACAATACAGGATGAAAGATTCTTTGCGCTTCTTTGCACAACACTTTACTAAAATAATACCAGAACAAAACGAGAGTAAACAAGAATAAATCCCTGGCGTTTACTGTTAGCAGCAGGCAACACGATAGTTTTAAAACATTATATAATATAATCAAAAAGCATGATGGAGTTTTGCTCTGTAGTAACATAGGCGAATTAAACCAGAAGACAAGAAAGGCGCGTCTGACAGATGCGAATCCCCCCAAACGCAAGAAAAAAACTACAGATTTTAATTTTCAGCCTGCTGTATTTCGACCTTGATCACAAAAAGGATGACAATAAAAAAGAAATGAGAGCAAGAGCTCCAGTCAAACACACAGATGTGTGTGTATGTGTTGACCGGATCTCTAGCTCGCATTTAATTTTTATGATCATCCTTTTTGTGATGAAGGCCGAAATACTGCTTTAGCTTGGAACGCGCTCCCAGCCGTAGCCATGGCGCCAGGAGGAGAGAGGGACAATTTTGCTGGGTAAATTCCACCGGAAATTCCTAGGTTCTTTTACATGCCACAATCGACATGAGCACGAGACATCACAGGACCCTTCTCTTCCCAAAAATTTCAAGGGTGGCTGAGGCCGGACTCGAACTCGGGACCTCTGGCACGTGAGACGGTCATGCTAACCATCAAGCCACCTTGCTCCATGGCCGAAATACTGCGGCTGAAACTTCAAAATCTTGAGTTTTTTTCTTGTGTTTGTGGGGATTCGCATCTGCCAGAGGCACCTTTCTTGTCTTCTTCTCTGACCCACAAAATAATTTTATTCTGCTATTAAATCATTTGTTCCTCTTCTCTTTTCCTTTTTATTTTCCCGTGGGTAATATTTCAGACGGTTTAAATTATTTTTCCATGATGTTACTATTCAGGTCATACTTGTCCAAAGTTGTGTTTTTCTATAAATTTGGTCCAAAAAGAATAGCGACCAGCTTCCTCTCCCCTCATGTTTCCGGGGAAAGTGAAAAGTGACGATTTTTGACAAACTCACCCGGAAAACAATAGATTCCGGATGTGCATTGGAACAAATACACTCATCCACTGTGTAATATTTTCCAAAATGATTGAAATCCATACCGTAATCTTTTTCCCGGAATGACATCGCGTCACTAAACCCATAACTCATTTTTCCTTGTTGTCGCTGGTTGTTTCCTTGTTGGACAAGGATATTTTCGAGGGTGTGGAGCCGGAAGGTTCTATGTGCTTTGAACCAAATGTTGGTTCAAAGCACATAGTATTGTTTAAATGAATTGAAAAAAAGGGTTTAACGAGTGTTAACCACTCCTGGTCATCTGCCCGAAGCCCTAAGGCCCTATGTCTGCAACAGCCAGATTCCCAGGCGGTCACCCGCCCATTAAATGAATTGTTTTTCTTTTAAAGAATTAAAACCTGCAACAAACCTAAGCTTTATTTTTCACCACTGTTGCTTTCATTCCAACAAGAAGCTTAGATTTGTTGCAGGTTTTAATTGTTCAAAAGAAAAATAATTCATTTCCTGACCGCCTGAGAATCTGGCTGTTGCAGACATAGGGCCGTAGGGCTTCGGGCAGATGACCAGGAGTGGTTAACGCTCGTTAAACCTTTTAAACCCTTTAATTCATTTCCCAACATTTGGTTCAAAGCACATAGAACCTTTTGGCTCCATACCCTCGTTTTATCCTTGTTGAAAATATTAACAATATTTACAGCCTCCAGTTCATAGCATTCTACTACAGTTCCGGCGGAAAGTAAATTTACAAAAGCCAGAATTTTTGTTATAGTGAGACACGCATCAACAAAGGCATGCTCGTGCCTTGGTGTCTGCTGATGCACGATATTTGTTTGTTTGTTTATTTGAGTACTACACGGCCTGTGAAGCCATACACTCATGCCTAACCTAACTTAACCTAACTTAACCTATCCTAAATCTAACCATTAGTCCAGCACCAACATACCACGCCCACGATATTTACTCAGGTTCAACAATGCCATAATGCAACAATGCTTTTTTTTTTCGCTATAACGACATTACGTTTGTAAATTTACTTTCTGCCCGGACTGTGCATCGACCCTTGTGTTTGATGCTCCTGCAATAGTAAATGCAAGGACAACAAACATCCTTCATAATACCCCCCCCCCCCCTCAAGAATAGCTAAGGACGAATATGATGAAATGTTTGCCATTCTGTGCTTTAAACAAGTTTTTTTTTTAAATGCGGTTGATATTGATAGAAAAACCCGCAGCAACAGGCATTGAACGA
>JAHWFP010034413.1:0-47841 GCA_023313725.1 Lithobius niger | reverse complement strand
TAACAACCAAGCATAATCAGGAACCAAAGGAAGCATTCGTCCTTTAAACTCTTCAATTTCATCATAAACCACTTCTAAATGAGTAAAAAGGTCTTCCATGCAATTTTTACCTCGAAATACCTATGAGCGTAAACGCTACCATCGTATGCAACCACAACATAAGAATAACCACACGGTTGGTGTAAACTCGTTTTGTGAGTAAAAGAGGACGAAGAATCCGGCTTACACGTACTGATTTTAGTAAGTATCGATTCAAAATCTAGATACATCACGTACGGAACCGGTAATTGTTTGTCGTACCTCGTAAACTCCATGTACGGTTTCTTAGTAGCATTTTGATTTGTTGAGCCTCAAATGTCCTGCACAAACCAAGATGATCAACCAAAGCGACATCGGAACGGAAGTACGAGAAACAATAGTGACATACATATTTCTTATCGTTTGTATGCACCAACCTATTGAAATTTTTAATCCAACAGTAATGATTACCGTTACCAACAATAGTTTAACTTCACGACAATTGGTTCGTTTACTCAAATAAATCGGGAAGACATTTTTGTCTTCGTACCCATACAATAAAATGCACAAGTTATTCCGTGATTCAAATTTTGCAATCTCACTTATAGGTGTTGGAAAGGAAAGCTCCCTCAAATCCAACCATTTGACATATTTACGATAATGGCTTTCTCTATTAGGATTATTTTCCACAGGGTACAAAGCAGCCAAAATGCTGCACACGAAACATTTATTGTCATCGCACAAAACGTTCACTACAGCACATTTATCACGCAAAAATTTGTCAAGCACGACATTTCCACACCCGCCGCTTAAAGGGGCGTACCTCCCCACGTGAACGTCACAACCATCGATTCTAAACACAACCCAACCAGAACCATGTTTCTGAAAGCTGTCCAATTGATCTAGAATTTTACCAATGGCAGTAATTAACTCTTCCTCTACAAACTCTGAAAACAACAGTCGATGCGGGCTACTGCACAAATAGACGGGCATACGCTCAGTTTCCCCATCAAAACGTATTTTTTCCAAAATAACGCTGATACAGAGCATAAATTTAAACTGTCCCATCTCTAGGAGTAGTCTGTCGAATAAAGTCAAAAGGTGACGTCTCATACCCTCCAAATAGTCACGAACGTCACGCGTATCGCTGGACAACGTATACGTAAACCTTTTGAAGTACGACTTAAATGCCGACGCCTCTTCCTCGAACATTGGTGGCTCCGGTGGTCGGGTGGTGTGAGCCTCGATGCTGTGATGCAGGAAAGCATCGTGCGTTGGCAATGTACGCCGGCAGACGGGGCACGTACGTCCGTCCGCATTGTCCACACGTGAACATCTCTATGCCTGAGGAAGAAGAAAAATACACAATAAATAAAAATTACACAAATTTATTTTACATAAAAATAAACAATTACACTACGAGCTTATTAACATAATCGTAAACAACAATCGTAAACAACAATCGTAAACAACAATCGTAAACAATAATCGTAAGGGGAAGCCCCTTCGCAACGTTTTAAGAAATAATAAATACAAAAATGACCACAAGTTTTCGTGTTAAAATCATGAAGCTTTACAGTATTGTACTACCACCTATTTCCATCACACCTTTTCTTTAAATGTTCGAGCAAAGTACTTGTAAGAGGTAACAATCCAAAACTATCAAAGTACTCGCAGTCACCCAAAACCACCCAATGACTGCCAGGCTTGTCACATTTGTCGAGATTAATAACGGACCAACCGTTCCCTTCCGGAATATGATTAGAAGGGAACACACCTTGAAAATCACTACACAACGGACGCAATATATCGTCTATTTGTTGCGTATTCATTCTGTAGAGAGTACGTTTCGTTTTTCGTCAATTTCCAACAAAGCTTCTTTTTCACCCAAAAACACAATCGTGACGTTTTGAGCCAAGTCAGTAGAAAATTTCAAGTCGACACGTACAATGCCATTGTTAACTAAAGACACGTGAGTAGGGTCGTTCGAGTTTCCATCGGCTGTCAAATCGAAGCAAAACAATGTCTTACCAGTCGACTTGTAATCGGCGTAATATATGTCCACTCCAGTATTGTGGTACTGTATTCCTAGTCCTTCGTACAGCGACATGTAAGCTTGCACATATTTATTATTGCCAAAATCATAAGTTAGAGGTTTCGAGTTGTGCATCACCCCGTCGACCGATAGGGCTAACGAAGTCAAACCAAAATGTTCGAAGAAAAAGGGGTCGTTCGAATAAACCCCATTGAAGGCTGCTTGTTTAACTAATCCTATAGTAACTCGACTAGGAACGTCACCGTTGAAAATATTGTCGATCGTGGCGCTGCGTGTACCTTGCAACAAAGTGTGACTCTTAAAATCAGTTTTTCTGTAAGGATATTTTGCCGAGGAAACTGTACTGAGCGTTCTGGCGTGAGCTAGTAGAATAGAGGGGGAAGGGGTAACCTTGCGAATATAGAGGGCCGCATCTAACGGAACGATGACGGGCGAGAGGCCGGCAGTTAAACATGCGGCGTTTAAATACATGCAGAATTCTGCTCGTTGAGGCACGAATCTGAATTTCAGTTCTGTATTATTTAGCAGAAGTCGTGACTGGTTCACTAAATCATGACTGACTTGTCCTATGAGATCGATCTCAGCCCCACTCGCCGTTCTGTTCTGTCGCGTAGCATAAGGTGCAAAAAGTGAGGATTCCAATTGCGTCTTTTTTGCTTCACTACCGTAACTCAAAACAGTCTTCATGAATGCTTTGTATCCGTAATGGTCGTTGGTACCAGCAGCCAGTTTACCGTTCAGACTGATGTCAACTTGAGAAAAAAGTCCGTGCTACAACAAATCGACGGGCCCCATCAGTTTACTTTCGTCCGCCGTATAGGCCGAACCATCGCTCGATTTTACAACTTTTACACGCATGTAAATTAATGTTTGTGATATATCGATGTAAACGTCGGATCCCGGAACCAAAAAATCGATTACTTGATTAGCTCCTATCGTAGCGACGGGTCTATACTCTACCATTTTAGTTTTTTGAACCGATAACTGAACGGGGCTGACGCTGAACAAATCTAAATTATTCAGCAGACATTCGCACGAATTTGGGTGATGGTACGCCATACTGACCCTCCTGACGTAAAATGACACCGAAGGGGAAAAGACAGGTAGTTACATAGGCTGGCTTAATCTAGAATGGTTTTAGGCTTCGACGCTTTCTTTTTTCGTTTTTTACAACACTTAGGTTTAGTTTTTGAAGCTTTTCTATTACGCTTACGACCACTCCCTCGTTGTTGCAATCTTCTTCAAACTTCGCTCATGACGTCACGTCCAGCTTCCGTAAACCTGTCACGCGAAGCATCTTTCCACGTCTTGCCTCCCAGCACGTCGGAGCCTATACCGACGCCAGTAGAGAGAGCCGTTCGTCCTAGGAAGCTGCCTATCCCCTTTAAAAATGGCATAGCCATTCTTCCTAAGCTAGATAAAATTGACCCCAATCCGTTTCCGGTTTGGGCTCCGTGACGTCCGTAGTACACGGATATACCCCCACCCACCTGGTCTTGATAGTACTGTGTGTAAGGACACGTGCCTCTCATGATGTACGATCGATGTGTGTGGGGGAGGGGGGGAGCGCGAGCTTACTTATAGTCTACGAAAGGCTTTTTTTTTACAAAGATGCAAGACAACCACCGTCCTCCCATAATCACCGAATTCTATAGGTCTCCCAGAATCATCAGTTAACAAAATTTCAATAAATTGAAAACTTTCTTTTTGAATAGGAAAATAGTACAACCTATTAAACTCAATGCTGCAAACTTTCCCCGGTTGACCACGAACCGGTACGATTCTCAATAAGGGAACTTTGTAGTCACCCACGTGATTAGCTTGGATTAGATCTGTATACACGTATATACTGTCCACGGGAGTATTAGTCGTTTCCATGACTGGCACCAAAGTTTCAACGGAGTGCTCCACAACATCTGGAAGCATTTCAAATTTTGGGAAGCCAAAACGAGAAGCTAATTTAGGACCCAAATAAAGCCTGACGTACGTTTCTTCGCCTTCGTAATTCCGAAATATCAAACGTGTGTGTTCTTTCGTCGTACAAGATGCGTGGGTCCTCGGAAGTCTTCATATGATCGCCGTCGGGCAATTGTTTTTTTAAGTCTTGAATGTCGAGATTGATACGGTTCATTAATTCCTTGTAACTAGAGTATCGTTTCATGCCCTTAGTTGAAGGTAAAATTGCGGTGCTTTCGATAGGACTCAAATGACCTCCCTCCAACAATCTTTCCTTCCTCTCTGTAAAGCTGTACTGCAAGAGCCGTGCTTCCTCGTCAGCACTTTTTAAAATAATTGCAGAATCTTGATTTATGTTATTTGGAAACGAAATTTCGCACAAAGCCACTTCGTAGTCACGGGACAAATTTAAAGGTGTTGACAACCGAGTGATGTATTTTTGAAGCGTATTATACGGAAAAATATCCATAGAAGAATTACTAGGGAGGGTTAAAAATATATCCTCACTCATCTTAACTGTTCTAGGTCTAAAACCCAAGTGTTAAAGGACTTTGGATAACCCTCCCATTTTACCAAATACTCGGTCCCGCCCCCATCTTTTCCTGCTTGTTCTCAGCACAGTTTCAATTTTATAAGATGTAGGCTCGGCTACTTTTTGTAATTCTTGCTTGTAAAAAGTACCGATAATTGATTCGCCGTGCCAGTCTTTAACGGTATAGGTCGTAATGGGATGTTTGAGATTTTTACCACTGATGTAGGCAACTTCTTGAGTCCATCTTGGATGGTAGCCACGAGTGAAAATGTGCGTTTTCAAAGCCAGTCGCACCGGATCGCCGGTTCGGAACCCTCCACCTCTGTAAAGATTAACGAAAACTTCACCGGTATTAGCTTCATTAACCTGAGTGGGCTTCATTTTAATGCTGCGATGATAACTATTGTTGTAGGAGTCAACAATGTCTTGAAGTACGTTGATAAATCTCATCGTATTGTTTTTATGTAAATAACGTGAAATTCGACCGCGGAGCGTGAGTATCACTCTTTCGCTGATACTCGGTTTAATTTCTTCGTTGTGTGTAGTATACTGTTTGATGTTGTGCTGACGTAGCAGCTGTCCTACGGCTCTGTTTTGGAATTCACTCCCGGAATCACTGGTAAAAAACTCCACGTTCGAGGCACGTGGATCGAGTAAAATATCACGCAATGCTGTTGAAACTGAAATTGCATCTTTTCTTTTAATTGGGCGAACCCACAAGTACTTCGAGAAGGCATTAATTGCGACCAATAAAAAATTATAGTTGTCATTATGCACCGCGAGGTTGGACACGTCAGCTAAATTGGCCAAAATTGTGTCTCTCTCGTTCTTCACTCTGATCCAGTTTCGTTCAAATGACCTGGTCACTGGCTTAAATAATGTATACGTGTCCTGAGATTGTAGCCATCGTTTAACAAAGGCGAGCGTGATTCTACGATCGACGAGTGAGGCACGCTTATGAAGCCGTCTCGCACCCCCCAGGCTACCGGAACTTTTAGGATCGTAATAATGGGTGTTTAGTATGTCATTATAAAAACTCGCTCGACCAAGACGATTGCCTTTTTTTACTTTTGCTGCTGCGCCCGCCGACGGCGCCGCGGGCCGTTTGCTCATCGTCCGTTGAAGAACGTAATGAACTGACGAGGGTAGGGGGTGTAGGTAGTATTATACCGGAGGATCTGCGCAAGTAACTCTTCCGGGGAATTAAACTGGAAACGACCGACCAGCCCAGAGCATGCATCATCTTCTCTCTGAATGATTTATTATCAGAAATTCGTCCGTGTATCAGCTGAACTACGTTCGAACCGGGAATAGCTAAACCAGTTTCATGATCCACGATTTGTCCCAATCGGGTCGTAAAGCACTTTGCCTTCTTCTAAAAATTTCCTTATACGACCTCTGTATTTGTCAGGTACCCAAAACACATTAGGATCCTTTTTAGTAGGTTCGTCATAAAGGAGAGCAGCAACGAGAGCTTTTTCCCCGCTACTATCAACGTCAGCTTTGGTTCCTTCATCATCCATATCGCTCCAGTCGAATACCGACGTTTGCGGCGCTGCCGCGCTCGCTGCTGCTGTTGCCTCCCCCCCACGCGGCTTACGCCGCGCCGCTGCACCCATGGGGGTGGGGGCCACGCCCCCTACCGCACTAGCGGTAGGGGACGTGCTAGGATTTACACTGGATGCTGGGAACACGCTAGTGCTGCTAACGGCCGGTGTAGCTGTCTGTTGCGTCGTTGGTGCGGGCGAGCTGGCTGGTGTGGTCGCCGCACCCATCGAGGACATTAACACGCGTAGTTAGGGCTCCGACACGTATTTTTCGTTAATATCTAGAAAACGTTGGAGCGTTTGAGTGTACAGTTTGGCTTTGGAAAAATCGTCAATGTCACGGTTTGCCAGTACTTCGCGCATGGCAACGTCTAGATTACCCAACGGACGAACGTAAGGTGATTTGGTCAAGACGTTAGGACCCGGGGCGACGGTTGGTGGTCCAACACCGGCAGCCGCAGCGAGCGAGGCAGACTCGTCCGCGATAGGCACTAGTTGCATGCGTTGAAACATAGTTTGTTTAGGTTAGTTTTGTTTATCTGGCAAATATTCCACTCACTGCGTCTATTAAAGGTGCCGCGACGGCGCCCAGGAGCGGAGCTAATAATGGGAAAAAACCACCTGTTTGGAGTTTAGTAATGTTTATAGTTTTCTTAGCACGTGAACAGTTTTTTGTTGAAATTATGAGCAGTTTTCTTTTATCTCCTCAGTTTGGACTTTAGAGCTTGATTTAACGGTAAATTTCCTCTGAGAATATTAAGGGCGATGGAACAAATTATATCTTGGATATTTGCGCAAGCGATTAGAGTTTTTTTCACGTGTGGCTTGACTTTACGGGACGAAAGCAGAGCTAACACGGGTAGATAGTCTTTGACTCGCTGCTTAGACATTCTTGGACATGTAAACAACGAGAGGTGTTTTGAACAAATCGCCTCTGAAACGTAAATGGTCCGGCGTATCGGGTCGAAGATCTAAGAACAAATACCCGCGACCGTCATTCGTAGCTGCATTATATATGCTAACTAAAAAGGCTGGTGCGTATCCCATTTGAACCGCCAGGTGACGTAATGTAGAAACGTCGCGTACGTTCTTGAACAAGTAGAAATAATGCGTATTTAAGTTGACTGTACGTAAATTTTTCTGATACAAGTTATGACTTATTAATATTTGAGTTAAATTACGGTGGTGTCCCCCTTTAACCCAGGCATTATTTAGTAATTCGATTTTTAAACAATGCGCCAAATCGTCCAAGCAAAGTAATGCACCCAAAGCACGGATTCGTAAATGTCTTTGTCGAATCCCTGTATAAAGGTTATCGGAAGTTTGCACTTGGATTTTAAAGTTTCGTAAGCAGTCTGCCACGCTCCGTAGCAAATTGTTATTGATGTCGGAATGGGATTGAACACTTCTTCGGCATTTAAAATTAATTTAGAAACTAATTCAGATTTTCCAGTTCCAGAGGGACCCACTATTAAGTGATTGGAGGGGTGCTTTAGGGACAAATCCATGACTGGTTTTGAGGGATCGGTAATGGATGGCTGGCTTTTTATAGGAGAAGGGATGTACCTTTAACGAAAAATAATTTGAACTGTATATTAAATTTTTCTTACATGGAATAGAGAATGATGTAGGTGTTTAGGAAATAAAATAGTATTTTACATCTCAAATAATTTTTTTTTATTTAAGCAACTTAGTTACATTTCAATCTCGTTTTTGGGTGGCGAGTACTGAGCTTCTACATTCGCGATTCGAGCCGCAACGTAAGGGAAGTTTGCGGCGTACTTTACTAAAAAGGCGTCGCTTAAATCCAACGGAGCTTTTGCATATTTTGCAAGAAAGTTCGGTAAGAGCAGGTCAAAAGGCACTAAATAACGGTCGGTAGTCTGCAACGTTTCGAGTGGGTGAGGATCGTTTTCGTAAATGTTCACCAGATAGTTTTTTTACTTGGTTTTGGTAGACAGAGGCACTATCTTGTGAGTAGGATTCGTCGATTCCGTAGCCATTAATCCTAACACCACGTCCATGTTGACTGGTCTTGAAAAACGTAAATAACTGTTAATCGCGTCAGTTGTTGCACCGACGCAAAACCCTTGTAAATCAAATTCATGTTCGAATAATGACAGGCAATTATACATCATCCCTTTATCTATCTGTCCGTGAGCTGATTGTTTCACAATGGCGTAACAATGGTATAATTCGCCTACCTTGGGCTGCTTAGGCGTGAGTTTCCTACGCTTGAGCCAACGTGTGGAACGGCACTTGCTTTCCCCGGCCGGCGTAGGCGGCTGTTGAGCGGCAGGAGTGGGGAGTTCTGGATGTGGCTCAGTGGGTAACGTTGCCTCCATCGGGTGGACGGTTGAGTCGGCTGGTTGTGACGGGCGGACAATGTCGGAGTCGGCTGGTCGTGGTGGCTGGACGGTGTGAGCTGCTCCTTCGTCGAAATGTTGTGCAATTGACGGTGGAGAGACGGGTGAGGAGACGTGTTGGTCCATGGTGAGTGCTGTGCGTTGTGATGGTGGGGTGGTAGGTGAAAGGTATTTTATATGGGTGGGAAATTTAGCTTCGGGACATAAATTTAAAATAAAATTTAGCCTAAAAGAAACTACAGGCTGCAGCTACATGATTCGGGCAAAAATTGTATCGCTCCATCTCGCAATATGATGGAGCCAATGGCGTGTTAGTGGGTAGATTTTCAGTCGTGACGATGCATTTTTTTTCCAAATATTTTTTTAATTTATTATCACCTTTAACGAAAAATGTGGTTCCAGGACTTCGACATTGTAACCGTTTTATTTCGTTGGTGCTAATAAAAAGAGGACTGTCTAATGGACCGTTTTTGAGTTTTTGTTGAAAGATAAACCTTTCACAGTAACTAATAGTTTTTTTTTCTTTCTCAGTAAAGTCGGAATCTAAAACAGATTTAGGAATTTTGACAATAAAATGTTGTTTAAGGTCACGACCAACAATCGAAATTTCTTTAATATAATACAGTCTATTGCTGGTGTACCTTTAATTCTTATTTATAGGCATCATTGGCAGCGCAGACGATAATCGCCATTAGGCACACCATCGTCTGCTCCGAGGTAGTTTTCCAATTATTTTTATTTTCAATTTGAAAGTATTGTTTGTGTCTTTTTATTTTCGTTATGAGTTTGTGATGTATTTGTTTTGTTGTTGTTTGTTCTGTCTGCTTACAGTGTCACATCACTTTGCCAATGGGCCTCCACGTGGTAGGTGACGTGGTGGAGGCCGTCTCGGCCCCCGCTTGTTTAGAGTGTGGACACTGCATGATGTGCTACTCTTAAAACGGTAAGTATCATTTTTGTTTTGTCTATGGGTTCATCTCAATAACTGGTCACGTTGGTGGCTTCACAAAGTTCATTCGGGACTATTTTAGTTCACACGATTTGTGATTGGTGGGGTTTGGTGAAGGAATCTAAAACAATAAGACGAGCATTTGGCTTGGTTTGAGAGTTAGTCATACTGCAGTTAGCCATGGTGGGGTTTATTATCAACATCATCTTCGCAGCAATTTACGGGGTGTTCAGCGCTGTTTTGGCGTTCGTCATCCTAAATGGTTTATCACCATGGAGAACGGTGGAAGGACCCACACCAACAACAGGTGGGTACACATCCGTTGCATCTGACGGGTACGAAATACCCTTATTAGAACAATCACGTCCACCACCTTTGCCTACGAGAGAGCCACCAGTGCTTAGATAGTCATTGACAACAAGGAGCCCGTTGGTGCTTAGGCAGCCGTCATTTGTTCTCCCACCTCCACCGATTAACGAGGAAATCACGGATGATACAACTTTTCCTTCCCTCCCCCACCCTCCGAAATGACGAGAAAGACGGTACGATTTTCAACATTGATTCGTACAACAAAACAAAACCTCAAACCAGTACCTACCAGTGGAGAAGTACAATGTAAGTAATTATACCAACAGTTATATTGTTATGAGGTAAATTTGTTTATTTTATTTAAAAAGGTTTATACTATTATTTTTACTATTTATATTTTAGAAATATGCAATGAAGAAATTTTTCTGTTTTTCAATTGGTATGTTATTACATGTCTGTTGTTTATTTAATTTTTTTGAGCTATTGGTTGTAACGACTTTGTTGGTCTTTTGCATTTTGTTTTTAACTCTTATTAATTTACTTGTTTTTGTTTTCTTTTCTGTTTCTTAGGTCAACATACGACAAACAACATACGAAGAAGTCATTTTTAGAAGATTTTTGAACTTTTTAAACATTTTAAAATTTTGAAATAAAATAAAACTTTATATGTGAACTGTATCTGCGTGAAGAGTGCGTCTAATTTACATTGAAGTGTTACTTGTTTGTTACCTCAATAATCAAGGATAGAACAATTCATGACTACTTTGTACGAATTTTTTCTTTTGTGCTATCCTTGCTTATTTGAGATAACAAACATGAACACATCACTGTAAAGAAGACGTATTTTTCGCCCTGATACAGCACAGAATCAAGGGACTTTTGTCCCACAGTTCCCACACCCTCCTCTCAACTCACACTAATTTTTAGATATACAAATGCAGTAAATTTAACTTTACAAAATTTATGTATTTTCAATATTTGCCCAAAATTTGCTTATTAACTTCAAAATTTTAATGATATGTTTCTTAATTGCGTGCCTGGACCATTTTTTTTTGTACCTTCCTAAATTTTCAAAATTTCTAAATGGTCCAGAAGGGTTGTCACCACCTTTTAGAAGTTGGTGAATTCGCTCCCTTCCTTTACATATCCACATTGCCCACGCGAAAACACATCCTATCTAGCTAAAGTTAGGAAGGAATTAAATCATTCCTTCCTAACGAGTGAAATCAATTAGACTTCACTGTTAGGTATTTTTGTCAAAATAGGGGAAGGTCATGCCCAATTTTTTCCTAAGGTGGGACTTAGGAAATTTGCATGGACTGAACATTTTTCTATTATAATTCAGCTTTAATTGAGATAATGGACTAGTTTTATTTTTACACGATCATATTTTGTAGACGAGTTGAAACATGACTCAAGGCTAACTAGGACTGGTTTTTTTTTGCATATATAAACAAGTTGTACTGTTTTTGTTTTTTCTTCTTCCGTTCATGCGTGACTCAAAGCTGGTGACCTCGCGTTCAATGTTAATTATGTTGGAAACTTGTTGTCTGTCTTGAACAAGTGAGATTAAAGGAACATAGTGTATGTACGCTGATTGCAAACTGTTAAGACACGAAAAGAAAGACATAACGATTTAATGTTCATTGACTATTTCTCTTTGGTGAAAACGAATACCTGAGGAGGATATCTAATACCTTCGAGTACTTTCTTAGGTTTTCAATATATGAGAGGGGTATAGAGGGGTAAATAGGGGTAAGAAGGGTAAATCGTGTTGGGTGGGTAAAACACTTAATTGGGACGTCATTTCCGGTGAAAAATGCATTTTTTGACGTCATTTCCAGTTTTTGACGTCATTTCCGGATTTTTACGTCATAGATCCAATATGGCGGATCCAAGATGGCGGCATTTCCGGTGTGTTGGTACGTACACCTTCTTAGGCCGGAAATGACGTTAAAAAAACCGGAAATTTACGTCAAAAACCGGAAGTGACGTCATAATCCAAGATGGCGGCGGTGGTCACGTGACCAGGAGTGTGCTTGTACGTACTCTTAATTTACTACTGATGAAGACGTCAACGCTTTTGCTGATAGACTAGAGATAATGGCATCGGAAATTTGGATGACACAGCCAGGTGAAAGTGACATCGAGAAGATTTTAAAAGAACGAGCAAGAGACCAAGACACTTTCAAAGCAGCCATGCCAGAAAAGATAGAAACGTATCTAGCCACCATGAATCCGAAGACTTGGGAAGAAATGTTAAACCTAACATTGAAAAGACAGACCGAGATCGCAGACTGGGAAAGTGGCGATACACCACAACCAACACGAAAAAATCCAGCCAATCAACAAAACAACACAGCAGCAGCAGCTTCCCCTTCCGACAAAACTGTAACCATAGCATCAGACGAATTAGCCAAGATTATGCAAGAACTACAACAAAAAAGAAGGGAAGTAAACAACCTCAAGCTAAGAAAAACTGTAAATGAAGCAAGAGTCGACGCTTTCCAGCCGGAAAAGAAAGAAACACGCTCGTGCTACAAATGCTACGGCCAAAACCATATAAGCAAAAATTGTAGGACTAAGGACAACCACCTAGAATTAGTACGACAGGCAAACGCACGAAGACTAGAGAAACTAGGAAAACCAATCCCCAGAAGAAGCGGCCAAGGCAGCTACAAACAACAAAGAGAAAACCAAAACCAACAACGCAGCTACAACTAGGGAACTAGGGATGATTCCCAACTCAACCTAAGCACCTACAAACGCCGTAATAACAACAACAACCACGGAGGTAGCAACGCAAACTTCGTCCAGCCACGCAATTCAACAACCCAGCAGTCAAAAAACTAAACCTTAGCTCAAAAAGTAACAGGTTTTTTGAGTTAGCAGGGTACAGCAGCACGGAAAACAATTCCAACCAACGCAACTGGTACCATAAACCCTGAAATTCCATCATCCAACCCCACCCCCACGCCCAGAGAACAAACTAACAAATTATTCAACAGCAAGAAAATCCATTCAACAACCAACGCCGCAGGGTTGCTCCTTGACCTTTATTCTAAAGTCGACTGGCATCAACAAAAACTTGCATTAAAAGACAGGACGCTGACACTACCAAGACTAGCATCGTATTTCGGTGCTATCCCCGATAAATACGTAGCCCTAGCTTTAAACCTCAACTCGCACCTCACACAAAATTTTTCGGAGCTACTCAACAAAATTAACAAGACCTTAAAGCTAACATGCGACTCAGTCATGTTAACACTATTCGAAGACGGCATCGACTCTACAAATTTCCACTCGAAACTAAATTTATCAAGATCAAACAACCCCATCGTTCTGGAATTAATAGAAGACGATCGGACAGTCGAATTCCGAAGCACGTCGGACACTAACGAACGTAAATCACATTTAATTCACTCCGGCGAAGCAATCAAGATTTCCGACAATAACCAGCAAGAATGGAAGCTACGCATTCCTTTAATTCCATCCGTAACATCACCAACAATCTGTCTTATTTATTGGGACAGCACCTCAAACCGCAAAGTCATTTCAGAAGAAAAACGGAAAAAACAAGAAGAAAAAAGGAAAATAGAGCAACGAGAAAAATCCGAGCTAGCAAGCAACCCAACGCCATTCCAACTCCATCTAGTTGGCGATTGATATTACTGGCCTACTTCTAGAACTAGATCCAAGGGACGAAGCAAGCGACAAAATGGAGCTAACTCACGCTCGAGTCGACTGTATAGGCTACAACTCAAAATCTGCTTACCCAAAACCCCATTTAATTTTTAATTTCGGCAATTTAAGTAAAGTAGCACTTTTAGACAGCGGAGCTGGTGTTTCGCTGGTCGAATCTTCTACTGCACGAGAATTGTTGTGAAACCCACAAATTAAATGTCACGAAGTCAAAACGGTAGCTCCCGTAAATTTAATAGGTGTCAGTGGAAAAAAGATAACAGCAGAAAAAATAGTGATCGCTGAAATAAGCAAATGCGGATTTTCCACAAACCAGCAGTTCAGAGTCGTTCCCGATGGCAGTTTTGGAAAAATCCACATTTTATTGGGTTACGATTATTTGTCAAAACAACCGGAATCGGTTAAGTTAAATTGTTCAGACCAAATTTTAGAAATAGGAGATCTCAAATGTAATTTGTCTCCATCACCTTTTGATGCTTGGGAAAATTATGGTCAGAACAAGGAGCTAATTAATTTCGAAAATTATAATGTTTCAACTGAGCATATTCAACGATCAATATTTCTTCAGATGACGAAACAGCAGAAAATCCACGATCTATTTGGAATCCAACACCTCAACAATATTACGTTGAGATACCCGTTTCTTTGTACAAAGGTGTTGTTTTACCAAACAACAGCGAAACAAAAAGTTGTGGCTTTCTCCACCAAGCCTATCCTGAACAGCAAAGTGGCATATATTTACCACAATGCAAAGAAATTCCGATCCTTCTTGCCAGATGTTTGGTTAATACTAGCGCTACTGGTTTAATTCCGATTATGGCTATTAACACATCCGGGGAGGATCAATTTCTAAAGGCAGGCGCTCTTTTAGGTCACTATACAACAGCAGAAAGAGAATACAATGACGAAGAAAACAATGACGAGGATCCGGCATCTCCAACAACAAAAGATAATCCCCCTCCCGAAGACTCAACTCAAACAATAGGAAGAGCACGCACAAAAGAGACCACGGACAAAAGATCAGCCACTTCCCTACCTAATCCCAGATCCCAACCCGACTTACTTCCCCTTTCAAGGCCCACTCAGACAAAGGATGCACAGCGACAATAGCCAACACGGAAGGAGGCCACACCGACTCAACAAAAGCCAATCTCGAAACCGAATCTGATTTTTCCCTTCCTTCAAGGCCCATTCAGACAAAGGAACGCGCACAGTCCATTGACATCAACAGCGTAGGGTCAGACCACTCAACGCTACCAGCGGACACAACAACCGAACAAAGAAAATTTTCCGAAGCCGAATGGAATAGCTTGAAGTTTAAATTCAATTTACCAGATTTAAACGAAGAAGAGCGAATGGAATTTTTGGACATGCTCAAAACACACCAGGACGCCTTCAGCAAGAATGAATTCGATCTTGGAACATACGAAAACTATGAAGTAAACATCGAAACAGGGTCATCAGCCCCAGTAAGGTCGAAAATCTACAGGGTGCCCTTCCATCAACGGGAAATTTTGGACAAATACCTCGAGAACTAGTCAGCATTGGCGTAATTAAAGAATGCAAATCAGCATGGCTCAGCCCATGCCTTCTCATAAAAAGAAGACCCGAAGGATATAGAGTCGTCGTAGACCTACGCGGCCTGAACGCAGTTACTGAATTCGTATAAGTACCCCTGCCTATCATCAGTGAAGCTCTCGCAAATCTCAACGGCGCCAAATACTTCACCAAGCTAGATTTTCGAATGGGATTTTTTCAACTGAAGCTAGCTGAGTCGGCCATGGAAAAGACAGCATTCCAGAGTGCCAACAAGGTGTATTGTTTTTCCAAACTTCCAATGGGTTTGAAAGTAGCGCCCGCCCACTTACAATTCTGCGCCCAGCAGATTTTCGCAGAGATTTTAGGCGTCTACTGTACAATCTACCTTGACGACGTGCTCCTCAGCTCCTCAAATTTCCGAACACACCTACTAAACGTCAGCAAGGCCCTCTCACTAGTAGAGAAATCAAAAACGAAACTCAGCCCCGAGAAATGCATTTTCGCTGCAAAACAAGTCAAGTTTTTTGGATTTATCGTTAACGAAGACGAAATACAGCCAGATAGAGACAAGATTAAAGCCATGGAACTTTTCCCACAGCCTAAAAACATCAAGGAAATACACAGATTCATCGGAATGTGCGGATTTTTTCGCCGACACATCCCTTCCTTCTCAGCTTACTCAATGGGCCTTACCAAGCTCACCAAGAAGAATGCGAAGTTTATATGGGACAAATAAGCAGACGACTCTTTCAAGGGACTAAAGAAGGCTATGGTAAACGCAGCAACTCTACGCCACCCAGATTTTTCCAAGCCATTTTACGTCGAGGCGGACGGTAGCGACGTAGCCCTCGGCGGCTGCCTCACACAAGTACACGACGGCATCACCTATCCTTTAGCCTATACTTACTACAAGACTAAGGGAATACGACTTCAAAATCCAACATAGGCCTGGCAAGCTTATTCCTGTGAGTGATGCTCTATCACGAGTAGAGACACCAGTTTGTGTACTTGACTCACAATTCCCTGACTGGACACGAAGCCACGTCGTAGCAGAGCAGAAAGCAGACGACTATTTTGGAAAAATATGGCACAGCATCAAGGACAGCGAGCCAGCAGACGTCATAGATGCCAGTAATAAAAGGAACATTTATTACAAGGATTTCGACGGCATGCTATACAGAACATGGCTAAAAGACCCTTCACAAGGAAGATTAGAAGATATAGCCCAAGTTTGCATCCCTGAAGCTCTAGTAATTTCTGTATTTGCGACTACCACTCCTCCCCTGCAGTTGGCCACCGAGCAGCCAAAAGCACCCTCAAGCTTATTCAACTACACTGTTTTTGGCCCACCATGATCAGGGACATCGGTCACTACGTGAAGACATGCCTCATCTGTCAGCAGTATAATCGCCCTAACAAGCCATACAAAGCAACACTCAGAGCCTACAAGCCTCTACAGAGACCAGGAGTGAGTTGGTCAATGGATTTGAAATGAAGATTAAACACCACTCACAAAAATAACGCCTACATGATGACGCTCGTGGATGACTTCAGCCGCTACGTCATCGCTTTTGGAATTCCCGACAAATGAGCAGAAACTATAGCTAGGAAGCTACACACCAAGCTTTTCGCATGATTCTCACCCCCCAGAGTGCTCCGCTCTGACCTCGGAGGAGAATTTTGCTCTAAAATTAATGCAGAATTATGCAATTTATTCAACGTGAAGCAAATAAACTTCACCCCCTACGCTTCTTGGACAGGAGGAGGCGTAGAGATCTGCAACAACTCGATACAAACCGTTTTAAGGAAGATAGTAGCAGATGATCCACACTCATGGGATGACAACCTACAAGCAGCCTGCATCGCTTTGAATTCTACCCCCCACAGCTCTACACTGTTGTCACCCCACCTACTTCATCTCGGCGTCGAATTCAGGATCCCCAGCAGCTTGATCTTCGAACCTGCAAGGAAAATTTACAACAGCGACGACACAGTAGTCAGACTGGAGACAAAACTGTTAAAAGCGTTCGAGGTGGTACGTCAACAAAACGCTATCGCAACTCAACGTCACCAGAATTTCTACAACAAGACTGCACGCCCCTACGGATTCATGCCAGACGATTATTTATTAATTAAATCCTTCGTGAAGATTGAAGAAATCTCCAGTAAACTGCAGAAAGTTTGGGTTGGCCCGTACAGACTGGTAGAATTCATCAACCCAGTCATCGTGAGAGCAGTGCACTACCTGGACCCTTTCAAAACCGTCAGAGTACATGTCAATCACTGTCGGCCTTACTTCATGCGATCAAGAAATCCGATTCAGCCTTTCTCCACGCCAGACGACTTGGATTTGGCAGAAATCCAGAATGAAGGATTGAACGAATCCGAACAGGAAATCCGCGATCCGATTTCCAAACTGTATCTCGATCCATCCGACCACGCTGCAGAAATCGATGCACCTTGCCTGCAACCCCAGCAAAACCTAACCCCTCCTCATCATGCTAACCCTCAGCAAGACACCACTCCAACTAAAGGAGCAGAGAATCGAAAGCGTAAGCTCCGCGAACCCCACACGTCTGCGACGTTACAAAAACGTTTAAGACTCAGAGAGCAAGAATTGGTTGAAAAACGTAAGTTACGCCCAAACCACGGTTACCTGACCCGAGCCAGCATTAATACTCCAGAAATTAGGCGTAAGCGTAATTTCGACCAAGCATTAGTACAGGATCATGAGTAGCTAACCCCTCCCTTCTCATACTGGAGAAACGCCATACAAATGTGAAGAGTGCATTCGAGCGTTCGAAATCACATTGAAATTCACCTACGCAGATTTCGTTCTGTCATACTATTTAATTACGTAGCACATCGCAATAAGCCAGCGAATTGAACCTAATTGGAAAGTTCGTGGCAATACGTGCATACGATTTGCTAAACCAAATTCGCAACGTCAAAATTAGCACGACAGTCGCTACACATAGCGAGAGAACGTGTTAGGTGTGATGTTGCTAACGTTGGTAAAGCAAATTCCCCATTCCCCATAACCAAATCATAACTGGAAATTGTAGGAAAATAAAAATAAAATAAAATAAATAAATAACGATTGCACTCGTAGATCCATCTGTCAAAAAAAAATAAAGCCGTAGAAATTCCAGTTGTCAGCAACGTGTCAGTTCGGCACAAACCTACCTTGACAATGGAGAGAAAATGTACAAATGTGAAGCATGCGGTACAGCTCCATAGAAATCACTTTTCTTTGTAATACGATTAATAAGTTGCAAACCTACCGTAAAATTACTTCAGGTATCAGCATGAATCATTTTTATGTATTTATTGGTAAAATATGTTCTAAGTATAAGCTCCGCACGAAATTGCAATAAAAAGAAAACGTACAAATGTGAAGAGTGTGGGACGAGCAACGCACATCAGATCCTTAATTTAATTTAATTTAATTTAAAATTAATGCACTAACGTGCATATCAGTTTAAATTCAAAACAATATACAACAAAAGCACAAAAAACAAGAACAAAGAGGACAACAGCAAGACTACAGCTTTCCAAAAGCTCCCAAAGAATTCTTAAACCTAGTAAGGTCTGTGTTCTGGACACACTTATCCGGAAGGCTGTTCCATTCGACAACAGATCTAGGAAAAAAAGAGTACTTAAAAAAGTCATTTGCCGGCTGCCACACTCTTAGTTTCTTGAAATGATCCTGTCTTCCATAATAGCAAGGTTTGGCTAATCGGAGATCAGCCTCAATAATAGTATTTCTGTGCACAAACCTGTGGAGTAGAGAGAGCCTAATAATCCTTCTGCGTTCATGCAGGTCATGTAAATTTAAGCTCTTTGCCATGTTACTGACACTGTCGTAAGTGCTGAAGTTGTTTTCAATGAACCTGATGGCCCTCCTCTGTATACCCTCAAGTTTGTCAATCTGGCTCACCAGATACGGATCCCACACAGCAGCAGCATACTCCATTACAGATCTAACCATACTTTTGTATGTAGTGAGTTTTGTAGCAGGGGTGAAACCCCGAAGGATCCTGCTTAAAAAACGTAGTTGCTTCCCCGACCGGTTTGTAACATCGCTGATGTGACTGTCCCAGTTTAAAGAATTGGTTAAAGTGACACCTAGGATCTTCATCTCAGACACTCTTGGTAAAACAGAATTTCCGACAACATAGTCAGCGACGATAGGATTATGACCCCTAGTAACAGACATGACTGATGACTTCAGCGGTTGAATCGACATTCCCCAGGTGGTACACCAGTTGAAAACCCTATTAATAAGATCCTGGAGAGAGTTGGTATCAAGGAAGGAGCACACCCTATTAAGCATTTTACTATCATCAGCAAAGGCTGATCCGCGATCACCAATAATATCCATTAAATCATTAAGGTAAACGACAAACAGAAAAGGTCCACACACAGAGCCCTGTGGGACTCCGGAAAACACTTTCCGCTGGTCTGACAAAACACCATTAATAATAACACTCTGGGTTCGATTGCACAAGAAGGAAGCAAACCAGTCGGCCATGCATCCAAGGCCATACGCCCGAAGTTTGTGGATGAGAAGAGTATGCGGCACCTTGTCAAATGCTTTTTCCAAATCGATACTAATAACATCCACCTGTCCCCCTGCCTGGATGCCTTCCGCAATTTTGTGAACAAGCTCCACCAAAAGTAGATCAGTCGAGGCACCCTCTCTAAAACCGAATTGGTTAGCACGAAGAATGTTTTCTCTTAGCAGGTATTCAAAGCAATGTTTCACAATAATGTGTTCCAGCATTTTACAAAGGTTGGATGTAAGAGAAATGGGTCTGTAGTTGTTTGGGTCTTGTTTGTCTCCCTTCTTGTGCAACGGGACAATTGTCGCAGTCCTCCATTTTAGCGGCACATATCCGATGCTGATGGATTCGTTGAAAATAATTGTTAGGTACTTAGCAGTAACTTCCGCCGAAAGTTTAAGAATGGGCACTGCCAGCCCACCAGGACCTGGTGATTTAGAATCATCAAGATCATTGATCAGTTTTAGAATCACACCATACGACACCACAATATCATTAATCTCATCGCTCACCAATGTTTCAACAGTAGGTAACGGTACGTTATTGTCAGTCTTGGAAAAGTTATTGCAAAAAACAGCATTGATTGTGTCAGCAACATGCTTATCGTCAACAACATGGACACCATTAACCTTCAATCTGGATACAGCAGTATCATTTCCCTTAAGATTACGGACATAGTTCCAAAAGTTTTTAGGTTTGTTTCTATATTCCTCGCACAACTTATTAACATAACCTTCTTTGTTTTTGGTTATTTTATCCGCAATTTGTTCGCTAATTTCTTGAATTTTGTGTAGGTGGTCCGGTGAATAATTAGCACTCATAAGTTTCCTAATCCTGCTTCTCTTATTCATCAGTCTTTTAGTTTCCCTGCAAATCCAATTTTTCTTAGTAGCATCCACACATTTCCTAGGAACACAGTTGCTAACAGCCTTGTCAAGGTCATTCATAAAAACATCAACCATCTCGTCCAAGCTTCCAGTGAAGTCTTTAAAATTTTCAAAACTCTCCTCCAAGAGCTCAAGTAACTTTTCCTTATCAGCTTCTTTGTAATTACATCTGTTATACTTTGCCAAGTTAGAGGACTTTTTAACATTTATGTCCCAGGAGGCACGCACAATTTGATGGTCACTGAATTTATGAAACACATCCACACTCACATTTTCAGTAATATCAGTAAAAATCAAGTCCAAGATGTTACTGGCACTCCCCGAAACACGAGTTGGCTTGTCGACAATATGTTCAACACCAAGCACTTCCATCATGGTTAATAAACTGTCCAACAGTTCATTGGAGAAGTTTCTGTTTGGCAAGATCTTCCCTTCTTCCCAGTCAAATCCCGTGATGTTAAAGTCCCCCGCAATAACAATGTTGTCAGCATTTGTATGCAACACTTCAGAATAGCGAAGAACAGCATCAAAAATGTGCTGATCTCTTTCTGGTCTGTAAGCAGCAATAATACCAAGACTCCTGCCGTCATGCATCACAGTGCAACAACAGATCTCGCTCTCCTCGTCAGGAATAATGACACTGTCACTAGCTAAACTATTATGCACCATAATAATCACCCCACCACCATGTTCAGACCTATCATTTCTGTAGGCATGATAATCAATTGGAATTATCTCTTTATCACCAATATCCTTACAGAGCCAAGTTTCACTGCCAATGATAACATGCGGCTTAAGGTCTTCTATAAGATCAAGTAATTTGATGCTCTTACTACGAAGACTTCTGCAATTAATAACAACAATAGACAGTCAATCGTTCTCTGGTTCGTTTTGGTTTACCAGAGTAGCAGAATTGGTTTGTTGACTTTCCATCACCTGTCTATTATTCTTTCTCAACACAGCTGCCTCTCTTCGTTCTTTCACTTCTTTTCTTTCCCCAGGAGTACGGTCAGGAGCAATCACAACTTGCTTTATACCTAACCTGATACTACTGCACCTGAAAGCTCTTGCTAAGACAATGTCTCTCTCCAGATGTGAAGTGGTCTTGACGAGGATTGGTCTAACAAACCCAGGCTTACGAGCTCCCAACCGCTGTATGTTATGTGCTTTGACTTCATTCTGCACATCAAGCTGGTCAAAAATAGTGGAGATGAGGTGTCATATTCCTTACGCTTGCTGCTCTCCTCATCAAGACATTCCTCGACGTTGTAGACTACCAAATTTCTTTTTCGCCTTTCCCTTTCAGCTAACTCATATGCCACATATTTCGTACATTCTTCACTGGTCACAAGCCTAGGGCTGGCCACAGATTTCTGGTTTCCCCCAATATGCTTACCATTTTTCAAAGCAGTCGTGAACATGTTTGATTGTCGGCCATCACTGGTGCTTTCCTGCTCATTGATAACCATAATGGGAGGGAAATTTGCCAATCGTTCGTTTAATGCCTCAATGTCCTTACCTTTTTCATCAATCAGTTTTTGAGTCTCCTCACGTGAACTTGCAGCATTTTCCTGCCAGGTCTTCAACTCACGGGAGGTGTCCAGTAATTTTTCCTCGAGATCATTTTTCTCAGTTAAAAGATGTTCAACAAGCTCAAAAAGTGCCGAAACTTTTCTCTTAAGTTTGCAGGATCTGCACGTAAACGAAATTCCAAGGTTTTCAATTTCATCATGGGGTTCAGTGACTCCAAAATTTGAGTAAAGGATGCTGTCATTGCAATTACTGCAACAAACCAGCAAAATGGTTTCATCTTTTTTAAAAACCAGAGTTTTACTCTCTCTCGGGGTTTCGTTGATGATGTCAACCTTCTTACCAACAAGTACGCCAGCAGCTGATTTTGGTTTTCTACCAGGCATTTTGCATAAGAAACCAAGCCTCTAAATACACGCTCGGTATGTTCACACTCCATGATCAGATCCCATTTTAAACGTTTTATCACGTTAAATGACAACAATCGATGGTTAATGAAGAGCCGAAAAACGTGGTCGCTAGTGATCCTTAGTGACGATCGTACAAAATTTGGTTGGGCAAATTGTTTTGGTTCCGTTCCGACGAATTGTACGAATTGGAATTGCGCACACATGTTAAGAATTAATTAATAATTTAAGTAAAATTGCAAATGATGCACGATTCAAAGTTACATTAGTAGGCTATCAATTGGCATAGAACAACGTACACGGATCCGTCAAGCAAATTTACGAACAGTTAGCATAAGATATTTACGTCTAAGAATTATAGAATTGGTTTAAGAATTAAGATTCACGTAAATAATTAGGAATTAGTACTAATGAGAACCCTAACGGTTCAGCTAATCCAAAAAAAAAAGCACAATTCACGATGCGAAATTCCAAATTCGGACAATGGCGGACAAAGAACTTACGTACTCAGTCGCACTTACCAACGAAAATCGTACCTTAAAACGTAAAAATAATTCACAAAAACCATGTACGATTAACTTTGGTACCTTTAGGAAGCCATACTTGCAAAAATTATGTACGGATGACACCTAGAAATTACTATTACAGTACGAAAAAGACGGAGTCCCGTTACGTTGCACATTCTAACGCAAACATGAAAAAAAAAAGGTCAATCGAGGTAACTTCGCAAAGGCCATCTAGGAGCTCCGGCCATGGTAGCCTATAATTACCACAGTTACCCGTATCAGCCATGATCACCTGTATCGAGCACGGTTACAAGAAAGATGATATTGGTGAAGCAGAGAAGTTGCGATTTCGGATTTTCATCAGGCATGCCAAACGAAAATTCGGAACGCGACGTATTCTAAATAGGAAAACAGGGAGATGAAACAAATGCGTACTTAACACAACCAATATATTTGGGAAACAAAGAATTAAGTTACTGTACAACTTTACCAACCCCCCCCCCCCCCCCCCCCCCTAATGCTGGACCCAAACACGCCTTCATCGTAGGCGACTGACGGGAAGGGTCAAGGGAGGAACCAGAGGCCAAATAACGGCGACGTCGGCCTCGGGTTCCAGCGGCAGCGCCTCCACCACAAAAACATCAGGCACCGCCTACTCTTCGATGTGGGGCACCGCCTCCTCTTCGACGCGGGGCACCACCACCTCCCCTCGCCTGGCCGCTGCGGTAGGTCCGGGGTTCAGCCAGACGGCGTTGTTAATGAGCTGACTGACGACACCCCGAACCTCATGCCAGCCGGGCTGGCAACGATCTCCGGACCAGGCGGATCCGGAAAGGCAGGAGAATCCTGAAAAAATTAAATAAAAATAACAAGTTGAATCAATTATGCCTAAACAGTAATCACGAAACGTAAAACAAATCTAGAAATTAGGGAATAATTTTCACATGAAAATTCCCCCACCCCCTATTTTTTTCTCTCCTCTCTCTTTCCCCCCCCCCCCCGCCAAATATTGCGTGACACGAAAAATTTATTAAGAAATTAAGAATCAAACCAACCTTTCGATTTTTCCCCTATTGATACGAATTCTCCAATTCCGAAATAAGATAAAGAACGTTAAAGTGGCGATAGCCAACATCAGTAAATCAAAAGATTAAAACTACTGAGAAGTTCCAACCAGAAAAATTAATTTTGCTAGAAAGGCCTAAGCAACCAGACGTAATTGTTCCAAATCCCCCCTCCCCCTCACAGGAAAATTAAAATCTATAGACAGCAGTCCGAAAATCCACCCCATGTCATCCTTCCCAATTTTATTCTGCCTTCCCAATTCCCCCCCCCTCCCCCCAACTCTCAAGAAATACCAAAAAGTTAAGCAAATCAGTCTCCAGTACTCGAAAAAAAATTCTGTACGAATTACGTTAATTAAGTATCACATTCCCTTATGGTTATTGCACAAATCACTGCAAAACGTACTAATAACTTAAGGGTTGGATGGAAATCACAGTTGCTAACTTGTTATAGGCCTAGAAAATTTTCTATGCCATTTTGGAACAAAGAAGGATCGCCAAGCCTAAAAGCACCTAAAAACCGCAGATTTCCCAAACAATCGGAAAAATTAAATAAATGGAAACAAACCAAACTAATCAACTGACAAAGTACTCCTCCCGCAGAAAAGGACAGTCGGGGTCCACCCCGACACCATTCGAGAAGGCACCCCGACATCTCGGACAACGGCTGTTGTGGTGGGGAGCCTCCATCTTCTTCGGTTTTTCAATCCAACTGACCAAACTGCAGAAATCCAGGAAGCTGGAAAAAATAAAATATCTCTTCCCCACACCCCCAAGGCACATTCCTCCCTCGCATTGCGTAACAGTAAGGGAACAGAGGCACTGTCCAGCCACTCCTAAAGACTTAGGTAATCAAAAAAATTAATTTTGGACCTAAGAATTTAAGTCCACGAAACTGTGTATAAGACACCACAGAATCCGACAAACAATTGGTAACCGTTTCTAAAATCTCAGTCTACGTAACCAAAAAATTATATGATTAAGGGATGATTTTAATTAAGTAAATCAATTACCAACAATCCAATCGAGCCGAGCGACAAAAACTGCGCTGGGACAGTGGATTCCTAGCAGGTACCTTTTAACAACGAAATCGTTCGCCTTCTCGTCACGAGATGGCGCCACGAGCAAACGAAGCTCAGATTTCGCACAAAAGCGAAACGAAAGTGAAACCAGGTTCACAAAGCCATCAGCAGCGCTAGGAAACATGAATAACTCACAAATAAACAAACAAGTGCAGAGACGCACCCGATGCACCAACAAAATGGAAAATGAGTTAACAAAAATGTTTATTGCAGAGAAACGTTAGAATTACGCATGTAAAATCACAATTCAGCCGAAACAGGTTACACCCGAAAATTTTTCCTATAGTTTCAGGAAGACGACTTGTAACAAGCAGACGACTTATTACAAGCAGACGACTTATTACAAGCACGACGACTTATTACAAGCACGACGACTTATTACAAGCACGACGACTTATTACAAGCACGATGACTTATTACAAGCACGACGACTTATTACAAGCAGGCGACTTATAACAAGCAAGGAGACTTCGTCACAAGAAAGATGATACAGAGAGACGAACCTCCTGCAGACAAGCGAAACTTCCACGAAATAAGTACCAGCAAACTAAATTCAACACCCCGAGAATGAGAGAAATAAGTTGTTTATTTTACTCCTGATTCTCCCAGTGAAATAAATTTAAGAGACAGGAGCCGCATGGTAAATATTAAGACACGACACTTAGTAAACGAAAATTGTAACACAGTCGAAATTTTATTGACCAATATTGTCACATAGGTCAAAAACTCGAAAAAGAAAAAAAATGAATTATTACTACGAAATTGAACATTGTACAGTGTTGTACACGAAAATGTCTGACATATATGTACCATCACAGTAAGTACTAAATAATACAGTATTATCACTCTCCCCCCCCCCCCGAAAAAAAATCCAGGAATTTTTTTTTTGTTTTGCATGTGAACTCATCAAAGAACTTCGAAAATTCTAACCCATAGGTTCATCGACCAACAACTAGGCCCACTCAACAATCATTCCACCCCAATAGCAAAATAGGATTCCGAATATGTAACCGAGGTCCGAGGTTTACTATAAAAAACCGAGGTTTACTATACGAGGTCTATACTATAAAAAATATCGGTATCGGTTATCGGTATCGGTAAATAACGTTACACAACCGATACTTCTTACCAATATAACATTAACTTATTAACTACAACAGTCTTACAGCGTCCATTTATTATTATCAGAATAACATTAGCTTTAGCTTAGCAGACGACACTCAGTGCACTTGGCCTCTGCCTCATGCACTTTTAATAGCTACCACATGTGGCCCTATCCAGATACTCCGTAGACATCATCAGTGGTCCGGCCCCAGAGCCAATCAGCTCTCCCTGCTACCGCAGCATCCAATTGCGCATCTTCAGCAATACAAAAGACCAGGATAAGGCCCCCCTTTATAAACGACCTCCCTGGCCTTTTTTCACTCTCTCTCCCGACGATTTTGGACCTAAAAAGCCACCCGTCTCTGAGCCGACCACCCCAGGATTCCCAGCCGGAATTATTCTGAGTTAAGTAATTTTTACGATCGGACTTAGCCGAATTTTGAAGGAGCTTCCCTCCTTTAGAGCCTAAGTCCGGTTCAGAGTTGAGAAAGGGCGCATCTCTTATAAGAGCCCCCTTTCTCTTATTTTCCCTTGGTCCGATTATTTTAGGAGAGTTTTAATTTAATATTACGAAGTTTAACTGATTTAAAGGGAGGGATAACCCTAACCATAAATACCTGAATAAATAGCTTTCGGATCGTAGAAGTTGTGTGGACTCCCTTACTTTGCTCATTTATTGCTTTATGTGCTGTTGTTAGATTATTAGCATTTGTGCCGACGGTACGATTATTATTATCGTACCACTGTGTCTCAGTAAGATCTTACATTAGAAGATATTACGAGACATTTACATTATCAGGGTATCGTAGGTTCGTTACGTCAGTTGCCTTAGTTCGAATTTTACCAAGCAGGGTAAGAGTTTGACCAGAAAAGGCCATTTTTACTCAGTCATTTTTTTCCAATGCATTCATGACTCAGGCCATTTATTTTCCCCAGCAATTTCTTTTTCAATGTTATTTTTTTCCATGATTCGCCATTAATATTATCGTAGCACATTGGGCTGAAGCAAAGTTCGGGCCCTGCAAAATACTTTCTAGATGAAATTCTGTTTTCCCACCCCCCCCCCCCCCCTCCAAATGTCATTGCTGGCAACCCTTCATTTAGCAACTGCATGTTGACTATAACGCCTAATGAGGACTGGATTGAGTTACTTCATTCTGAATATGAATTCTTTAACAAAAAATGCAGGATGGTAGTCTCCTAACAAACCACCTGCAAAATGCTTTCTAGAAGAAATGTTACCCAACCGAATAGTCCGGTGCAGTTAGAGCATCTTTTGACGAAGCTTGGAAAAAATTCCCATAAAGCTAAAACTTGGCAGATATGCCCAGAAAGACTCCCCGAGTAACATACTGAAAGTTCCTGAAAATCCCGCTGGAGCTTTCGACGCCATTTTGAAAAAATGGCCGCCGCCAGCTACCAAATAGTATATTCTCTTAAATATCGCACGAACTATCACTCCTACCAAAAGTTTTAAAGGAAATAAATAAAGATAACAAAAATTTCTACAAGAAAGGTCCTTATGATGTTTTCGTTAAAAACAGCCGTTGTTTTGCAATATACTGGTTTACTGAAAACGTGATGAATTTTGAAGAAATGGCCGCCGCCGGCTACGAAACCATCTATTTAGTAGGGACGTGGGGTGGCTGAAAAAAGAAGTTTCACATCCGGCAACCAATCCCTTTGGTTCCAGTTAGTACATGGGTAGAGGAGTCTAAAAATGCCGGGTCACAATTTTTCAGGCCCCACCCTCCTCCCCAAAAACTTTTTTTGTTGTTTTAACTCTTAAATGTCAACAAAGCAAAAGCATGATGTGAAGCTAAAACCATCAGCACCCAAAAGCTATATAAATCTTTTACGTAAAAGCTACCCTTGAACCCTAAAATTGTATTTAAAGTAAATCGCCCTTAATTTGCTCGGGGAAACTCCCTTTTTTTCAATGTTGTTATAGTGATTTTCGTGTTCGAAGTGCTCTTGCGAGCCCTCTAATAGCTCGAAGTGGACATGCTTAAGATTTTTTGAAAGATGGGGATCGATTCTTTCCATAAATTCTAACCGAAATTGTTTCGCTTAGATAGATATTGCCCTACACCCATTTAAAGGTGAAGAGGTAATGGCATAGCGGCGAAAGTGTATGGTGATTTTCGAATTCAGAGTGCTCTTGCGAGCCCTGTAATAGCCCAACATATAAATGCTTAGGATTGTCAGAACAGTGAGGATCCATTCTTTCCACCAATTCTAACAGAAATTGTTTAGCTTATATACAAATATGACCATTACAATGGCACTTTGAAATGTCGCTACACCTAGTGCAGCTGGGCCTTAAAATAGGTTTGGCTAAACAATTTCAGTTACGATTGATGGAAAGAATAGAACGCCACCTTTCAGAATATCCTAAGCATGTCCATCTCGGGCTATTAGAGGGCCCACAAGATCACTTTGATTAGAAAATCACCATATGCTTTTGCCGCTGCGCCGTTACCTCTTAACATTTAAATGAGCATAGAACGTTCCCTAGCTATGGTAGACAATTTTTGTTAGGATTGGAGTTAGGGTTGGAGTTAGGAGTTGAATGACTAAAATAATGAAAATGACAAAATTCAATTTAAACGTATTGTGAAATACATTAAAATAAATTCTACATAAAAACAATTCTATTTTCTCATCTTCTCTCCGAATGCACACGAATAAAACCAAAGTTTATGTTGACAACCATACAAAGTTGGTTTTTATGTCAAGTTGTCAAAATGTACAAAGTATGTCAGAAGCTGACATGTCAAGTCAGAAAATAATGTTTACCATCTACGCTCCGTATTCCAAGACTAAATAAATCCACCTGGCTCCTAAAATGGTCGATTCTTTACAGCGGACTGATGATTTCTAAAAACTTAGTACCTGGTCTAAATTCTCTCCAGTTACACAAATACTACAAATCACCACCTGAAAACACAATGTAGATATCATACACGAGGAATAGATAGTAAAGAATAGATCTGCACCTTGCAGAAAGTCCTAGTATTTTCACTTCGAGCTATTAGAGGGCTCGCAAGAGAACTTTGAACACGAAAATCACTATAACGAGCAGTTGAAAAATAGGAGCTTTCACGTAAATTAAGGGTGATATACTTTAAATACAATTTAGGGGTTCATGGGTAGCTTTTACGTAAAAAAAAGTATATCAATTTTATGTGCTGAAGGTTTTTGCTTTACATTATGCTTTTGATTTGTTGACGGTTAAAGAAAAAGAGTTACAGCCAAAAAAAATCGGTTTTTTATTGGGGGGAGAGACATGAAAAATTGTGACCCGGGATTTTTAGACTCCTCTACCCACGTACTAACTGAAACCAAAGGTGCAAATTGGTTGTCAGATGAGAAACTTTTTACAGCCCCTCATGCCAATAAATAGATAATTTGGTAGCTGGTGGAGGGCTTTTCTTCAAAATTCATCACGTTTTCAGTAAACCAATAGATTGCAAAAAAAAAAAAAAACGGTTGGTTTTAACGAAAACATCACAGGGACATTTCTTGTACAGATTTTTGTTATTTTTAATTTTTTTCTCTATAAAATTTTCGGTATTAGTGATAGTTCATACGATATTTAAGAAAATATACAATTTGGTTGCCGGCGGCAGCCATTTTTTCAAAATGGCGGCGAAAGATCCAGTGGGATTTTAGGGGACTTTTAGTATGTTACTCGGGTAGTATTTCTGGACATATTTGCCAAGTTTCATCTTTACGGGAATTTTTCCGACCTAAAGTGCTAATTGCACCGGACTATGATAACTGGATCGAAACCGGGAGGCAAAATGTGCAATTTCTACTCCAGTTGGCCTTTGTTCGAGATGCAAACCTCCTTCCTCTCTTCCAGTTCGTTTAAACGCTACTGCTTGCGGATTAACATGTGCTTGAATGAATCTCAGAACACGGGATACTTTTCAAACATATTTCGTAGGTAAAATCCTCAAAGCGTAATTTTCAACGTACGTTTTCCACAAAGTAAAAATAGTCACTCGTTCGACAATTGGCCATATGGAGTCGCGATTCAGAACGCTAGTTGGGACCGTGCCGGAAAAAAAACTACGGTTAAAGAAGCTTGAACAAAAAACCTGCTGTAGCGGCGGACGCTACGACGAGCTAGGTGCTTGTAACGTCTCCGCACTCATGGTTGACTTTCCTACGTGTAGAAATGACTTGGTTGACTATTTTGTTTGAAAACAGCTCTGTAGGGCCTCAATCCGGGAGGGAGTGAAGATAACTTTCCTAACTAAATAAAATTAGGCTATCCAGTATTTCTAACTGGTCTTTAAGGCTGCCACCACCGGTGGGTAAGTTTAAAAGCTAAGGGAGTTTAGAATAAAATGGGCTACATGTTATTTAAACGGAAGCAATTAATCTACACTAGAAACCGTACTTGAAGTTTTAAAAATTCTTGGTTTTAATAAAAATGACATAAAATGAATAAGGTACTTTACATTTTGGTTACTAGTTTCAACGAAAGCTTTGAATTAAAGCAAATAGGCTTTCAGTGAAAGCAATCGAATTTACGTCAAAGAAAATTCAAGAACAAAAAGCAACAACGGGCTTTTTAAATAAATACACACAATTTCAACTAGAAAAAATAGTTTCTGGGTCCAATCTTGAAAACCCTCTAATCTAAACTCGCATCCGCTAAAGTTTCAATTAGTCTTTAGACATATATCTCTTTCGCAAAAGAGCGCCCGAATCCTCAAGAGCCACTATCTACCGTTTAAGTTAGAACGTGGTTTAGAATAAACAAAGGAACAATGGTTTTTAGGAAGAGAACCACTCTAACATTACAGCAAGTAAAGTCCGAAAATGCCGTTTGGCTTACTCCACTGTAAAATTCTAAAACAAGAGGTAAGTTAAAATTAAACTATAAAATTTAGAAAGGGGGTCCTAAAAGTAAACTTTCAATTTTAAACTAGTATGACATACTGACCACTACCTCTGCCCGGCATGGCAACCTTCAGAACGCGGCATCTCCACTCTGACTGGCCATGACCACCACTTGTCTTAGATCTGTGAGCTGTGCTCTGAATTGCCTCTTGAGGCTGGGTTTTATGCCTACTGTCGGACAGCCAGGTGTAGGGCAGGCGCGGATCCTGTAGGACAGCACCAGGGGGGGGGGGGGGGTAGTGAAACCTTGGGAGGAGGAGTGACTTGACAAAAACCGACCAGGCTGTCACTACTGGAAGTAGGTAGGGCAGCGCGGACGGGCAGGGTAGCCTTGCACTCTGAGTGGATGGGGAATTGAACCCTGTAATCTGGTTGGAAGGGAATATATATTGGCAATGAGAAGAGCAAAGGGAATTGCCGACTTTTGTGGATTGAGAGGCCTTAGGAACTGAGTTTTGAACTCACAACGTGAATAGGCCTATAAATTAAAACTACGATATTAGGTATCGCAACTATTGAAGGAAAGGGGGGGACGAAGTGAAATGCACAGTTTGACTTTGATAATTTTAATTGTAGGAACAGATCGTTTGTTTTGGTTTCGGATTGTTGATAGTCACGGTCGAGTCAACAGTTTACTATTTACAACAAATACAATTCACATGCGTTAAAATCGTTGCCGAAGGAAGGCTAAGCAAAGGCAGTGATCCGGGGCAAAAGATTAAACTAAAAAGGTTAAACAAACTAGCAGAGTAAAAGGGCTATATGAAAATATTATAAGTGGAGTTTTGTCTCAGCAGAGAATGGCGATAGAGAAAAGTTGGACATTTTTCATAGCATTTGGGGTACCTACATACAAGATAAAAAATATCGTACAAAGTCTGTATCTAACATACATGTGAGGTTTTTGTACCTTATAGTAAACTTTTCCAACTACACAACTAAGCTAGTGTATTTCGGCTTTATGCCTGTAAAAAATAAAAAGAAGTAATTGCATTTGTACATGGTTTTTGATGCTACGGCGGCCAAAAGTGTGAGCGCTACGGCCCAGTTTGGTGACTTTTTCTTTAGGATGCTGTGGACGAACCAGAAGGAAATTTAATGTTCTGTTTTCACAGGAATAAAGTTCAAGTGAGTGGCTATTAAGAGCTTCTCAGTTTGGCCGATTCGGAGGGTAGCTTCACGTCGAAATTTTCACCCAAAGTCGGCGGATTTTGGGTCGGGGGGGGGGGGGGGCCTGAAGTGTGGAGCTTCAGAAAAACTGAGTTTTTCCCCGAGGTTTTTGATGTTTGGAGTCCGGGTATCCTCTCCAATCATGCCGTAGCACAGAATACCATTACACGCCCCCAACCAGGGGAATTTATTTGGGATCCGTGTAAAATGCCAAATAAATGCTAAAACAGAAAGGTTAGTGCACACAAGATATGCCAAAAACAGAGACTGCCAAGCCATGTAAAACAAGAATAACAGCAATAAATCCTTAGTACATCACTGCTAAGTGAGAAATACATCTCCTTGGTTGAGAAATAAATCTCCCTTTGGGATACTTGTTCCTATCCCTGGATCAGGTTTTACATGAAATAAAATTACACTGTTTACAAAAATATTAACTTTGCCGTTTTTTTTGGGGGGGGGGAACTTACATTTTTGTGGCTTAGAAAAATTTTAGTAAATTTTAAAAGTTACAAGTTAAAAGAACACTATTTTGAAAAACACTAGGTTTAACTAAATGTACAAGGTTAATTTTTTTGTACGAATTAACAGATAAATGAGGCCATCTATTGCTCTGGTAATATGCTCCATATCTGGTCTGCCTCTGCTCAAGTCTAGCTTTTTTTTTTATCCCGGGAGGCTGCGAAAAAAACCGCCAGACACGTAACAATAAACCTAGACTGCGTTAGTTGTTAGAAAATTGTACACAATTTGGAGACGCATAAAATGATCAGCTCTATGCACTGTTAAAACATACCGCTGGAATGGTTTAAGGTTACCAAACAACTTGTTTACGTATTCAATAGACTCTGAAGGGTTTGAGGTATGACCCATAACTTAAACATAACAATACAACTCTGGGAGGAGGTTTGAGGATAAAAACGCAATAACCTTGTAACGACAGTGCTACCTTTTTCGCACAGGGGTAGACAGACAGCTATTTTTAAAGAAAGCCATTTCGTAGAAAACTTAAAGAAGGGCCAACCGGGGTCAAGTTTCAACCCCATAAAATACTCCTAATGAATATTTAATTAGTGTCATTCAATCTTTACAAACATTCACCCACAGGAGGGTGACGGTGATGATTATAAAAAGAGAAAACATTGGCACTTAAAATTTAGGTGTGAAGTCCAAAAAGGGAAATAACTGAAGGTTCCTTTTGTTGTGGTTGCCCCTACAACAAACCACTTAACGAAATTAAATATGCAGTTAAAAATGTCAGTCAATTTGTATTGAAATACATTGTTTTAACCCTTTTAAGTTAAACAAAATAACGGCTGAGAGTATCAGCGTTTAAATGAAACTTGCCAGGTTTGTGCCGGACGGTGTAGTCATAATCTTGGAGGGCAAGGCTCCACCTAACAATCTGGGATTTTTGCCAAACATTTGCTTGAGCCAATGTAACGGATTGTAATCCGATTCAATGACAAATTTTGTCCCATAAATGTAGGGACGCAATTTGGCTACTGACCAAATCAAACACGTACATTCTTTCTCTGTCATACTGTAATTTTGCTCCCTGGCTGTGAAACGTAAAGGCAGGTGTGTTCTTCTTCATTGTACTCCTGGGACAACACGCAGCCCATGCCACGCTCGGAGCAGTCACACTGCAAAATGAAGGTTTGATTGAAGTCGGAAGCTCTTAGGACGAGAAACGTCACTAAAGCAGTCTTGAGTGTGTCAAAAGCTTTTTGCTTAGACTCATCCCATAAAACGGGATCTGGTGCCTCTTTTTTCAAAGCATCAGTCAGACAAGCACAAATCTCTGAATAGTGATTTATGTAACGCTGGTAATATCCTACCAAACCCAAAAAGGATCGGACATCTTTTTTTGTTTGAGGACCGGCAAACTTTTGAACTGCCAAAACCTTCACCTCAGAAGGTGTACGTGAACCACTGCCAACTTCATGGCCAAGGAAAGTAGCCTTGTGACAAGCGACCTGCGATTTCTTGGCGTTAACCGTCAATCCGGCCTTCTTGACAGCAAGGAGAAAACCGTAAACGTTGTCGAGATGTTGTGGCCACGTTTCGGCACCAACAGCAGTGTCATCCTGGAAGGGAGTGACGAATTCTTCCATTCCACTGGTGACGTTGTCCATTAGTTTTTGGAAACAAAATGGAGCATTTTTCATCCCCATATTGATCATGAGGAGCGCAAACTTCCCAATGGGAGTCGTGATTGTGGCAGCCATTGAGGCTTGTGGCGTCAAGCGCACTTGCCAAAATCCACGGTTTAGATCAAAGATGGAAATGTATTTCCATTTTGCGGCACGTTCGATACATTCCTCAATATTAGGAATGGGGTAGTCTTTGGTTACCGAGTTATTATTTAACTTGCGGTAATCTGCTACCGGACGAGGGTTAGCGTCCTCCTTTTGGACGATGATCATGGGTGAACCATGGGGGGAGTCGGTTTCGACTATTAGCCCAAGTTTGAGCATTCGCTGTATTTCCGTGACAATTAAATCACGTTCAAATTTAGCGTGTCTGTAATATTTACAGGGCTTAATTTGAGGGTCGATCAACTCAACGTCGTGAGTGACAAGGTCTGTACGACCGGGCAAGGTAGAGAAAACTCCATCCACTTGCTCAAAGACTTTTAGTAAGTCGCTCTTCTGCAATTCTGTTAAATTGCCCGTCTTTTTGAAAAGACCCGTGGCTTCCTTAGCTGTAAGGTGGCCATTGCCAGGCTGACCTGTCCAAACATGGTCAGAGGGATTGTATTCCCTTTCGTCACTGTAGGAGTGGTTACTTGACCCTTCCCTAGGCAGATAGGGTTTCAAAAGATTTACATGATAAATGGTTTCTTTTTGCAAACCAAACGTTTTCTTGATCAAGTAGTTTGTATCAGAACTACGTTTCAAAGCTTTGCAAGGGCCATCCCAATAAATTTCCAGTTTATTGGCTCGTGCTGGTTTAAGGACCAAAACCTTGTCACCTTCCTTGAACCTGCGTTCAACTGCCTTGGCGTCATAGTAATGCTTATTTTTAAGCTGACTCTTTACAATCTGTTCCTGTGAGGGTTCCCGTGAGTACTTAAAACGCTGGAGTAAAGCCAGGGTATACTCGAGAACGGATGGGTGAACGTCGGGTTCAACCCATTGGCTTTTGACAAGCTCATGAGGGCCTTTTAAGTTACGGCCGTAAACCATTTCGGCTGACGTAAAACCCGTGCTCTCGTGGGGAGCAGTACGTAGTGCAAACATGGCAGCCGGGAGGCATCGTTCCCAGTCCTGGGGATGCTCGTGGCAAACCGCTCTTAGCACTGCCTTGAGCGTACGGTGAAAACGTTCCACGCTGTTAGATTGGGGGTGGAAAACACTCGAATTTACACATTTAATTCCGCATTTTTCAAAAAATAATGTCGTAAGTTCAGAGATAAAAACTGAGCCCAAGTCAGACTGGAGCTCGCTCGGGTAGCCTAATCATGAAAAAACAAGGAGATCATCGAGTTGACTGTTGGCCTCTTTAAGGGGCACTGCCTCCGGAAACTTAGTTGCGGGGTCTAGAAGAGACAGGATGTACTTAAACCCGGCCTTACGAGTAGGCCTAATGGGCCCTACGATATCCACTATGTATCGGTTGAAGTGCTCACCATCCATGGGAACCAGCACCATAGGAGCAACAAACTTTCGTCCGGTTTTGCCATTTTTTTGGCAAGTCAATCATGTTAAGACATAATTTTCGATGTCGGTAAAACAACGAGGCCAGTAGAAATTAGATAGCACTCTCTCCTTAGTTTTTGACCGCCCTAAGTGGCCAGCACATGCATTCGCATGTGCAGTGCTTAATACTAATTCTCTACACTCCTGAGGAAGGACTAACTGTCGCTTTATTAACGGCCTTCCGTCAGGGCGAAAAGGTTTCCTAAATAACAAATCATTTTCTATGTAAAATAATTTATTTTCATCTTGCTGATCTGGGGGCAATTCAGCGTATTTCCAGCATAACTGCAAGGTTGGTCAAGCAGCTTGCAAACGAGAGGATTCGGTTTTGTCTATTTCCAACAATTTTGTAAACGGTTCGGTTTGAGGGCCAAGTATGGCCGCGTCTAAATCGTCTATTTTAGCGCACACAAAACCAACTTGCGTTGCTGGTGGAACGCTAACACATGAGTCATCTTCGACACTTGACTCTTCCTCGCTATCAGTGACGATCTCTCGATAACTGGTTTTTACGAGGGGGAGCTGATTGATGGCACGCGACTGTGCACGCGTCACCGCGCTTACGTAGGAGGGAGGAGAAGAGAGGCCCTTTTCTTCCAACACATTTTGTGATGGCACTCCTAAAAGCATATCAAAATGGGGACCCACGTGGTCGGACACAAGGGCTTCTGTTCGGATGGGACCAAACGGGGTCTGCACGTCAATTAACCTAACCTATAGTTCCCTATAGTTCCCTATAGTAACCTATAGTACCTAACCTTCAGTTCAAACTGATTAAACGTTTTCGATTACAGCAGATTCTAAGGATGTAAACATATTTTTGCAACATTTGTGGTTAAATTTAATTCAAGTAAAAGAAAAGTCGTATGCTGGTTTTCGGGATATAGCCCCGCCTAACACTGGCTGGTTTAAGTGCACTTGGATGCGATTTGTTTTTTAATAAGATTTCTCGTAGTCTGGATTTTTACGAATCTGGAACTCTTTGCTCAGACACAGCCAAAAAAAATGGGAGAACAAAATGGGAGTTTGCACACTATAAAACCAAGTGGCTTAAAATAAACATGTTTCAGACAGACATAGAAAAAAGTGTGTGCAAGTTTTAGCTGAAAACTACACACATGTTTTACAAAATTCGATGGGTTCCGTAGACTTCCACACTATTCAGATATACTTTAACTTTTTCTCCCATGAAGAACGACAGTGGATTATTTCCCTTCATCCCCCACCCAACAGCGCCGGCGGTGGGGGGGGCCCCCACGACTGCGCCGGGGGGCCATATTAGTTTTGAGATGGGCAGGATTTTCGGCACCCTTTCCCATTCCGACAACCTCGTATAACCCCACGTCCTTAGGACTGGGACATGACTTGCGCAATTGCTTTTCGTAAGATCAGACTTTTTGTGTACACTTAGTAGGGGGGTGTGTCGGTAGATAATTCAATCTACTCTTTAAAACAGCGAAAGGAGTGAGGTGCTAAATGAGCATGACCCCCTGTCCCCGGAAACCTTACAGATGTTCCCCGACAAACATTTTACTATTCTGGGGGGAGGGGGTCACGCCGTAAGTGTCACAATGCGCGTACATCCTAGCAAATGGTTCCCTGCCCGACTAGTGCCGGATTAAAACTCGTAGAGGCCTGGTGCTTAAGATTTATTGTGGCCTTATTCACCCCTCCCACCAAAAAAGGAGTTTTCTTTTTTTTGAACAATAATTACTTCCTGTAACAACAGTAAAAACAAAACAAAAATGTATTTTAAATAGTACCGTTTCGTAACCGTGAGGCCCTTTTCGGCCTGTGGCCTGGTGCTTCAGCACCCAAAGCACCCCCCTTATTCCTGCCCCGTGCCCCACAAATTCCGAGACGAGGCAACTAACCTAACCTAATAATGCCCCAAACATTGTTCCTTGCATGAAACTCATTCCCCACCTGGTGAAATGCAGTCGAAGTTGCTTAACTACCTTATTTGACCTAATCTGTAACACCACACTGGAATCCTCACTTGTTTTGGATTTTATTTTTTCTGTGAATTTCACGTAAAAGTTAGGGATAGGCCAATTACCCACAGGGGCCAGTCACGTTGTCCACGAGCGGAGTGAGCGCGCTCCACACAACACAAAACATGTGTGCAGCGCGCTCGCTCGTTTGCTTTGCTCACTCCGCTCGCTTGCTCACTGGCGCTCGCGGACAACGTGACTGGCCCCTGTGCAACTTACCACTTTTCAATGTAAGTGTAACGTTTTAAAGAAAATAAACAAATTGCTTATTAGATTGTGTAAACGAAAATGCTTACACGTTTAAAATGTGTTGCAAACGTCTCTGGGCTGAGAGAAATGAAAGGGCAGCGATTATAAACAAACGCCGATCGTAGCATCCGGGGACGGCAGTAAAGACTAGTGTGCAGCCATCTACACTAAAAAGATCACTAAAAAATGTTAAAACTTTTTTGTCCAGGTGGCTGCACACGTCTTCACTGCAGTCCCGAACGCTACGACAGACGTTTGTTTACAACGCAACATGTGTTTTAAGCGTGTGTTTGAATATTAGGGCTAAACACATTTGACGTCCAACACTACAAAACCGTTACCTTTCTGTCTAAAACGTGTTTAGCATATTTTAAAACAACCGTATTTACATTGCGTAAATTCTAAGCCAGTGGCGATTCTTAGGTAGTCTATTCAAGTGGGAGATTACGTGGCACACCAATAACAGACGGTTACCCCTTCATTACGGGAACGAAAACGATCTTGGTAGTTCTAGACTCGCGTTTGAAGCCAGCCAGTCGATAGCCGAATGCATTGCATCGCTGTATCCTTGATGCCTTGCAAACCAGACGATATCTTGGTCAGGTAAAAGTAAATTCGACCTCTGATTGGCTGTTGTGCAACCAAGCTGCCATTGGTGGAAAAAAAACGAAACCGAAACTCCCCACCGGTAATGATAAGTTGCTCATCGAAGCGCTTTTTTTTAGTACGTATTACGGCCGCAAGAGGACAACGTGCATGCCCCGTAAGCTAGCGACCAGTGCCGGAATACATTCTAACACAAAAACGATGGTGACTCCCACGTCCTAAAGGACGTGTATATAATGCGCTCCTGATCATACACAAAGCTGCTCGTTTTTATTACAAATAAGGAGAGAACCAGCTAATGTAACTTCGATTCTAAGAAAAATAAGCTTAAAAAAAAAACATTGTTCGTTTTGGCTCGATCCCATTTTTGTTTAACACACGAAGATTCTTTTTTCATTAAAGAATGAACGACAATTCTATCTATTTATACCGTTTATTTTAATTCCTGTGCAATCATAAAGTAAAACGATTCTTCAATTATCAAGACGCAGATGGCTAAATTTACGGATAGGCGATGTTGGTACATACTTCAAGCTCCACTGGAGCCTTACGCAGTTCAAGTTCAAGACGTTAGCTGTTATGTCGTTTGGCTGCTACGTCATTTGGCTGCTATGTCGTTTGGCTGCTATGTCGTTTGGCTGTTATGTCGTTAGCTGTTATGATGTTTGGCTGCTACGTCGTTTGGCTGCTATGTCGTTTGGCTGTTTTGTCGTTAGCTGTTATGACGTTTGGCTGCTACGTCGTTTGGCTGCTGTGTCGTTTGGCTGTTATGTCGTTAGCTGTTATGACGTTTGGCTGCTATGTCCTTTGGCTGCTATGTCGTTAGCTGTTATGACGTTTGGCTGCCATGCCGTTTGGCTGTTATGTCGTTAGCGGTTATGACACTTAGCTGTTACGACAGTTGGCTGTTTTGACGTTAGCTGTTATGACGTCTTCGTCTTTGGCTCCTATGTCATTGGCTCTTGTGTCGTTTAGTGTTGTGTCGTTGGCTCCTCTGTCGTTTAACTGATATGACAGGGGGTTAAAATGTGTTGGCTGTTATGTCGCTTGGCTGTTTTGACTTTGGCTCTTATGACGTTTGGCTCTTATGACGTTAGCTCTTGTGACATTTGGCCCTTCTGTCATTTGGCCTTTGTGACTTTGGCTGATATGTCGTAAGGAAAATTTAGCTCTTGTGTCGGATTTTGGCTCCTATGTCGTTTAGCCCTTATGACAGTTAGCCCTTCTGACGTGTTCCCGCATTTGTGGAGAGTTGTTTTCACTGAAAAGGTAACAATATTGGTTCATTCTTCTCACAAATACTTAAGAAGTAAGTTTAGAAAGATGCCTTGGTTAAACATTATGTGTTTGTTGTCGAACTTTAGCATAATGAATGACAAAAGAAGCGAGCCACAACTTCGCCCGACCATTCCCATGACCTACCAACAGGCCACCTGAATTCTTATTATAACATAACTCCTTTTTTTTTTGAAAGGCTTACAGAAAAAGCTTAAATGCTTAAAGGCTAATTCTTAGTGGAATAAGCATGTATAAACAATGCATCTGCAATGTAACAAAAAATTATATTAAAGAAAGACGACTACCAAAGTGACTGCCCACTGAGATATATAAAATCCTCCGAATACAAAAACACGGAAATGGATTCTTGGTAACGTTTTCGTAAACGTTTTCGAAGATATTTCTTCAACAGAGTGGTCTATCAACATGCGGTAAAAAGCATTAGAAAGCTCTGATAATTACGCTTCCAATGGTGCATTTTTTTTCAAGATCGGTTAAAATTTGAAAAAATGACAGCAAAAACCTTAAAAAAAACCTTTTAGTTTCCGTAAACGTTTTCGAACATAATTCGAAAACCTTTTGGCCTATCGACACTAGGTAAAAAGCATTGCACAGCTCTGTAAAATCGCTTCAAATGAGATATTGTTTGTCAAAATCCTTCAAAATGAAAAAAATAGTGTCGCAAACAGTTACAGTTTATGGTTTGTTTTATGCTTTGCCTAAACCTTTTCGGACATAATTCGAAAACGGTTTGGCCTACCTATCGACACTAGGTAAACGGCATTGCAAACCTCTGTAAAAGACGCTTCGAATGAGGTATTGTTTGTCTAAATCCTTCAAAATAGAAAAAAGTAGTGGTGAAAACAGTTATAGTTTAAAGTTTGTTGTTACTGTTATGAGAAATTCTTTTCCTCGTTTTTTTTTAAATATGACATTATTTTTTTCCCGTGGATCTGTTTGCCCTAGCCATAGAAAAAAGAAAATCCTCCTTTGCTAATCCATTTAACACACTCACGAATTTTTTGACTAGGTAGGGTGAATTAGTTTTTTGTTTATGTTCTGCCAAAGAACTGCTAACAGAATCGTATGCAAATAATCCTGCTGTCTAATAGATTTAATTCTAATTGCTTATTTTCAACTGCTTGGCTTCCCGAATTTTATTAACCTAAAGAAAAATCATTAAAAACCCTCCTGTATTAATGCTTAAATGTTCTATATTTAAAATTTGAAATTTTTCAGAGGAATGGATACTTCGTAAATTGGTACCAACGGCATTGGCAAATTTCTGAAAGAACTGAAAATGAAAGGAGTTATATTGTTCTTGTTAAGTCTTTCTGTTGGTGCATTACGTGTTCCCATTACACAGATAATTTTTACAAAATGTCAATCTTAAAAATGACAAAAAAAAATCTAATTCATTAAGAAAACAGGAGTTGGTGGTCTAAATAAACGAGTAAATAAAATTTACAATAGCTTAAAGAAAGAAAAAACAATGCAAGTTACGGGATTCGATCTTGGCTCATCTAGCACTGTAGGCCACCATCATACCCATTGCGCCAAACAGCCATACGAATAAAATCTATTCTGAGACACTAGTAAAACCGTGTACATTTTACGGAGGGACATGTGGTTGCATTGTGGAGAGTTTTTTTCACTGAAAAGGTAACGATATAAATTCGTAAATTGGTGCCAACGGCATTGGCAAATTTCTGAAAGAACTGAAATGAAAGGAATTTTATTGTTCATGTTAATTCTTTCTGTTGGTGCATTACTTGACCCCATTACACAGATAATTCTTACAAAATGTCAATCTTAAAAATGACAAACTATCTAATTCGTTAAGAAAACAGGAGTAGGTGGTGTAAATAAAAGAGTAAATAAAATTTACAACAGCATAAAGAAAGAAAAAAAACAGGAAAGCTACGGGTTTCGAACTGGGGACCTCACCCTCCGAAGGCGGCATCACAACCACTGCACCACGCTGCCATACAAACTGAATTTATTCTGAGGCACTAGTAAAACCGTGTAAATTTTTCGGAGGGACGCGTGGTTGCATTGTAGAGAGTTGATTTCACTGAAAAGGTTACAATATTGGTTCATTGTTATCACAAATACTTAAGAAGTAAGTTTAGAAAAGTGCCTTGGTTAAGGATTGTGTGTTTGTTGTCGAACTTTAGCATAATGAATGACAAAAGAAGAGAGCCACAACTTCGCCCGACCATTTCCACGACCTTCCAAAATCCAAAATTGTTTGTCAAAATCCTACAAAATGAAAAAAACAGTGTCGAAAACAGTTACAGTTTATCGTTTGTTTTATGCTTTGCCTGGACCTTTTCGGACATAATTCGAAAACGGTTTGGCCTATCGACACTGGGTAAAGGGCCTTGCACAGCTCTGTAATAGACGCCTTGAATGAGGTACTGTTTGACAAAAAACCTTCAAAATAGAAAAAAGTAGTGGCGAAAACAGTTATAGTTTAAAGTTTGTTGTTACTGTTATCAGAAATTCTTTTCCTCGTTTTTTTTTTAATTTGACATTATTTTTTTCCTCGTGGATCTGTTTGCCCTAGCCATAGAAAAAAGAAAATCCTCCTTCGCTAAGTCATTTAGTAAAAACAGGTTAATAAGATAGGTAAAGCATGTTAGGTATTGTACACAGATTTGCTTGACGAGTGAAGTGAGTAAGCTACTTCAAACAGTTTACTTAGATGAGTAAAGCATGTTACGTACTTCATACAGTTTAGTTTGAAAAGTTAAGCCTGTTAGTAAGCAAATATAAGTAAAGGATGTTAGGTATTGTACACAGCTTAGCTTGACGAGTGAAACAATATAGCTACTTCAAACAGCTTACTTAGATGAGTAAAGCATGTTTGTTATATTAGTTTGATGAGTTAAGCGAGTTACGTGCTTCAGTTTAGTTTGAAAAGGTAAGCCTGTCAGATAGTTCAAACAGCTTAATAAGGTAAGTAAAGCATGTTAATTAGCATGTACCATGTAGGGTACACAGCTTAGCTTGTCGACTGAAGTGAGTTGGCTATTTCAAACAGTTTACTTAAATAAGTAAAGCTTGTTACGTACTTCATACAGTTTAGTTTGAAGAGTTAAGACTGTTAGATAGTAAAAACAGCTTAATAAGATAAGTAAAGGATGTCAGGTATTGTACACAGATTAGCTTGAAGAGTGAGGCGAGTAAGCTACTTCAAACAGTTTAGATAGAAGATTAAATCATGTTACGTACATAATGGAGTTTAGTTTGATGAATTAAGCCTGTCAGATAGTTCAGACAGCTTAATAAGGTAAGTAAAGCATGTTAGTTAGCATGTAGCATTTAGGGTACACAGCTTAGCTTGACTACTGAAGCAAGTTAGCTATTTCAAACAGTTTACTTAAATGAGTAAAGCATGTTACGTACTTCATACAGTTTACTTTGAAGAGTTAAGCCTGTTAGATAGTTCAAACAGCTTAATAATATAAGTAAAGCATTTTAGGTAGCATGTAGCATGTAGCGTACACAGCTTAGCTTGACGACTGAAGCGAGTTGGCTATTTCAAACAGTTTACTTAAATGAGTAAAGCATGTTACATACTTCATACAGTTTAGTTTGAAGAGTTAAGCATGTTAGATAGTTCAAACAGCTTAATAAGTAAAGGATGTCAGGTATTGTACACAGATTAGCTTGACGAGTGAGGCGAGTAAGCTACTTCAAACAGTTTAGTTAGAAGACTAAATCATGTTACGTACATAATGGAGTTTAGTTTGATGAATTAAGCCTGTTAGATAGTTCAAACAGCATAATAATGTAAGTAAAGCATTTGAGGTATTGTACGCAGCTTAGCTTTACGAGTGAAACGATCTAGCTACTTCAAACAACTTTCTTAGAAGAATAAAGCATGTTAGTTATATTAGTTTGATGACTTAAGCGAGTTACGTACTTCAAACAGTTTAGTTTGAAAAGTTAAGCATGTTAGATATTTTAAACAGCTTAATAAGATAAGTAAAGGTAGTTAGGTATTGTACACAGATTAGCTTGACGAGTGAAGCGAGATAGCTACTTCAAACAGTTTACTTAAATGAGTAAAGCATGTTACGTACAGTCACAGTCAAAAAAATCGCCGTTTTTCACTCTATCGGGGTTTACGTTCTAATTGTTGTCTTTAACACAACTAGAACGATAACAATACTTCTGTGCGTGCTATCATTTCGAGGCAGACCAAAGAACAACGCACTGTTCTATTGTTGTATTCAGGATAATGTCTGACAGCTTAAAACTTGTAGACCAAAGTAATTTAAAAAAAAAAGCATTTTGGAGGCAAACAAACCCCAGTTTCAGTGCTTCACTGATACTCTTTCAGTGTTTTTGAATAAGAGGCTAATGAAGAAGGCTATTCTGCGTCAATGTTTTCAAATGTTGGCATTTAAATACTCTTACGAAAACGTTATTTTTCTGTAAAACTTCCGTAGTCTAATTATTCATGCCCTTCAGACCTGTGTTCACAGGCCTGTCATAATAGCATTGTTTCTTTTATTAAAATTATTTATTTATTTATTATTTATTTCTTTGACAGATTATCGAATTTTGTTCAGAATTTTCGAGCTAATTTTTTTTAAAGATGGTTGTACTGGTCATGTTTCGCTCGTCCATTGTAACACATAGACGTGTTGTAGGGTAAAAGGGGGACACACATCGATTTGTTAAATAAGTGCAAAATGTTGTTTTTTTGGTCGAATACGACGAGTCTTACTTGCACAAAAGTTGAATTAGGGAGTGTTTCTCGTCTTCTACCTCTTTCCAACCGTCTCTTTATCGTGGCAGTTTAGTCCATGATGGACTGGAGGCACGGAATATGACGTTTTAATGGCTTGACCGTACATATTGAAAAAGTGCAAGGGATTATTAAAATCGTTACCAAGATTATTAACGTTCTGGCCACCGCAGTATATTTATGTGTTGATTTAAACACATCAACTAACAATTTCATTTCATACAGTAGTTTTGTAAGTATTGCTAAAACTATACTAACTCCCACAATAAATTCGAACTTATAAATTTTGTATTGTGATATGCTGCTATTGTTAGGCGTAGCCTGCGACATGAAATCTTCGAAATTTAAGTTTTAATAGAGCCGGCCAAAGGCATACACGGACAACGCGGTCAATCTAGGAGGGGGGGGGCACCTCACCCAACCACTAGTTAAACAAGCGGCTGCAGCGACTACCTCATCGCAACCGGTCACAGTTCCGCCACTTTTTCAATGAAAATGTTGTGGCGTGCACCTCTATCAAGCACTGCGACAGCGAACTCTATTATGTCATCTAAAAGAGTGTGACCATTCCAATTGCCGATTAAAAAAGTGTTAGGTTTTAGGCATACTTTAGATTTAGGTATAATTGCCAGCTTTTAGGCTTAGTGTTTAACTGCCGTTCTAATTTTTTTAATATCATTAAAGACGGAAAGCGAAATGCCAAACGAGATTTTAATAAATACAGATGCAAACCTATTTACGTTGCATTTTGGACTATATGGCAGACTGCCTCGGCGGGGAATCGAATCCACGACCTTTGAAACCACAGGCCGAAATCCTACCGCTGAGCCATACTGACACGGCCAAAAAAGAAACGTCTGTAGGCGGCATTTTACACTGCCTGTATACGGATGTTTCCTTTTGGTGTAAATCTCTCGTAATATCTTCTATTGTAAGATCTTACGAAGACACAGTGGTACGATAATAATAATCGTACTGTCAGCACAAATGCTAATAATCTAACAACAGCACGTAAAGCAACAAATGAGCAAAGTAACGGAGTCCACACAAGTTCTACGATCCAAAAGCTATTTATTCAGTTATTTAGGGTTAGGGTTATCCCTCCTTTTAAATCAGTTAAACTTCGTAATATTATATTAAAGCACTACTAAAATAATCAGACCAATGAAAAAATAAGAGGAAGGGGGGCTCTTATACAAGATGCTCCCCTTCTCAACTCTGAACCGGACTTAGGGTCTAAAGAAGGGAAGCTCCTTCAAAATTCGGCTAAGTCCAATCGTAAAAATTACTTAACTCAGAATAAAACTGGCTGGGAATCCTGGGGCGGTCGGCTCAGTGACGAGTGGCTTTTAGGGTCCAAAATCGTCGGGTGAGAGAGAGAAAAAGGCCAGGGTGGTCGTTTATAAAGGGGGCCCGTATCCTGGTCTATTATATTGCTGAAGATGCGGAATTGGATGCTGCGGTAGGAGGGAGAGCTGATTGGCTCTGGAGCCGGACCACTGATGTCTACTGAATATCTGGATAGGGCCACATGTGGTAGCTATTAAAAGTGCATGAGGCAGAGGCCAAATGCACTGAGTGTCGTCTGCTAAGCTAAAGCTAATGTTATTCTGATAATAATAAATGGAAGTTGTAAGACTGTTGCTGTTAATAAGTTAATGTTATATTGGTAAGAAGTATCGGTGGTGTAACGTTAGTTACCGATACCGATATTTTATATCAGAAAGTGCTAATTCTTAAAATAATTACAACGCCCTTTCTGAAATAAGGTTGGCTACAGTAGTGTAGTTTGCCCGTATCTACAACAGCTCGGCTACTTTCTACAATACTAATTCTTATCGTCTCATCTGTGACGTCACAGATGAGATGACGTATTGGGTTAGTGTTAGTATGACTATGCATTTTTATAGTGACTTGCACTTTTTTTATTAGATTTTGCGCGGCGTCTACCTCCTTTGAAGGTTGGAGTCAGAAAGAAAGATGGCTTCCGGTTGTAAGTAATATGTAAGGCCTGCTCGCTCTCTGATTGGTCGAGAGTCGGTCACGTGAGCGGAGGACGTTTCCGGTCGTCCCTCGAGCGGTAGGAATTGGAACTAAAAATGGAGGTTACTAACCTATCGTGTCGTCATTCAGAGTGGAAGAAAAATAGGTCGTTTTTTTCTGTCAAATATGTTTTATTACATGTTGTAACAAGAATCTCAGAATTTAATCGTCATAAAAATACAACAGTTCAAACAAAAATGACAAAATGTGTTGTTACAAGTTTGAATCAATAAAAAAAATAACATTGTTGATACACGGTATCGGTTTTACTTTTTTTACAATGTATTATCAGGTATGGAATAATGTCCGTACGATAAACTCCTAATGCCATCACTTAATAGATACCGTTTATTATCGTAAGCGGTTAAACACAGTTTGTTCTGTTCTTCGGTCACTAGCTGGTGAGTTTTACTCCGAAGAAAATTCATCTTAAAACAATATACATTTTGATTATGTAGTACATCAACGTAATGCCTGTGAGTTACTTCTTGTTAACTGCAACCGACGCAGTTAGGTTAGTGCGTCGGTTGCAGGTTGCAACCTGCAACGTGCATCGGTGGGGTTTGCCTCTAAGTAATATGTAAGACTATCTCACTCTCTGATTGCTCGAGAGTCGATCACGTGATCGACGCTCGCTCTGCCAGTCGACGAAAAAATGAGTGGTGGGAATTATTTTTAGTCGTTTAAAATCTACGCGCCTTCTGGTGGTAGGAATTGGAATTAAAATGAAGGTTTATTATTTGCGTAATTAGCTCTTTGATTGGAGCGCTCTACCCTCCGGGCGGATGGTAAAATGGACTCGCCGGGAGGTTATTAACTTATCGTCTAGACATTCAAAGAGAAAGAAAAAAACAAAAGCCTTTTTCTGTCAAATATGTTTATTACATGTTGTAGCAAGAATATCGGAATTTCTCCGTCATAAACATACAACAGGTAAAACAAAAATGATAAAAATATGTTACAAGTCTGAATAAAAAACATTGTTGATACACGTTATTG
>JAHWFP010034412.1:984-14908 GCA_023313725.1 Lithobius niger | reverse complement strand
CAACTCAAATGGTTTATCATTTAATGAATCTAAGTGTAAAGTTCTACACTTAGGTCCTAATAACCCAAAACACACATACTTCATGGGGACTACAATGCTTCTCTCTATCCAAGAAATTCGGGATCTTGGGGTTATTGTCGATGCCAGTCTGAAATTCCATTCCCAGTCACTTGCTGCTTCTTCTAAAGCTAGACGCACTGGCAATTATCTTCTCAAATACTTAACATCACCTAGTTCTACTATGTTGAAGTTTGTAATCACTAATTTTGTCCGACCTCACCTTGAATATTGTATCCAGGCATGGAGGCCTACTACCAGAAGTCGCTTCAACTCCTTGAGCGAACTTTTCGCTATTTCACAAAACGCTGTGCTTCCCTCTCTACTTTATCTTACCATGAAAGACTCAAACTCCTCGGGCTTCCATCCCTTGCTACTCGTTTTGACAGAGGCGATCTGTTGTTGGTGTACAAAATTCTAAATGGTTGTGAGGGCCTCTATCCTAACACCTTCTTCACTCCTTCTCTTTCTCTCACCACCCGGGGGCATAATCTTAAACTTCAGCATGGATCTTTAAATTTAAACTCGAGGAAGGGAGTTTTTTCGCAAAGAGTTATCTCCGGATGGAACGCCTTGCCGTCTAATATCGTCAATGCACCTTGTGTCAATGCATGGAAAGCTCAATTTGATAATTTATTTTCGTAAATCTTCTCCTGGGCATTACAGGCATTACGCCTTTGCCGTCTCAACTTAACTTAACTTAACTTATAAATGTCAAAATGTGGCCCCAAACCATCATGCAGACCTGCTCTAAACCATCATGCATCAGTTGGTAAGTATTTAAGCCACAATAAAAGCCGTCACAGTAAAATCAAGAAATTTTAAGATGTTTTTGTTGTTGCACCGGAACCATCGCAGCACTGGGTCTCGGTGTACTGATAGGTGTAGTGGTACCTCATCCAATTGGCTGATGGGATCAACAGTCAACCTGCGCCTCAAGATAACCTCAAGAATGCAACGTCGTCAGCCTATACGGTCTCAACAAGACTTTCGCAGTTTAACAATCAAACTTCAGTCAAGCCGAAAAGCATTGCACAATTGTTAGGCCACTTCTTCGCATTCGCTCTGAGCTTAACAATGGGCTCGTGCCACGTTGTAAATGTCATGCATCAAATGTAATATCATTGTTGTAAGGCACGATGCAAGCCGTCTTGAGCCAAGTTCCCCATCTTGAATATCATTCCGTTGGGCCAGCCATAGAAGAACGATAATTTAGTAGGACAAGAAGCACCAATAGGCCATTTTTCGCTTAACAAACGTACTTCCGGTTGAGGATAAGGATTAAAATGAAGGAGACGGCCATGTTGCGGGAAGAAGACGACAACCTACAATAAGTAAGGAGACGGCCATGCTGGTGTTTATGACCGAGGGTACACGTAGGTTTCTTACGTCGCTTTACGTCGACGTGAACTCCCATCGCTTTAGGAGAGAGGTGGTTACACGGAGGTTGTAGTTGGAGTGAGTTAAAACGACAGCGGGGGTTCCTGCGTCGCGTTTATCTAATCCCCCCATCAGGCAAACCCCTCTTTATTCCCAAGTCCCCATTCAGCTAGCTGGCTTTCGACTTCGTTTTAACGAAGTAACATGTGGCCGTCCTAGTTTCGTGACGCTTTTCACTTTTCAACCAATCACAAGGAAGCAGCGACGTAGAAAATGGGTTTAGGTTGTTAAAGCGCTTCACTCCTTACGTCGACGTGTCGAGGTGGTTTGAGATAAAGCGACTTGAAAATGGGTTTAGGTAACACGGAGGTTCTTAAAGCGCTCTAAGCACGTACGATAAAGCGACGTAAGAAACCTTCGTGTACCCTCGGTCAATGACGTCATATTACACCAGGAAAGCGCATCTATAAAATAAGACTGTTGGCTTGCTCGATAAACGGGAATTCATAAAAAAAACCTAGTCTCCGTTTATTATAGTTTGCGTTTTTACGAAAGTAAATGAATGCTTTTTTTTCGTCCGCTAGCAATGTAAACAGGGAAATATTATTTTTTTAAAGTCCGTTTTGTGCAAATCCACTAATCACGTGTTTCTTTGCAGCACACTGATTGGCTGTTTGGGCTACTTTGGCGGAATTGGTGAATATGACGTCACACCACGGTCCCAATCAGTACATTTTCACAAACACAATACTATCGGAAGTCAGGAATGAACCATCTTCTCTAGTCGCGCCATCTTTGGCGCCAACCGGCCCAGCACCATCCCCAAATCCTCCTTTCTCAATTCTACCATTTCGGCCAAACTTAACCCTAATTTAGCCATACTCCTTTTCCCCCCAACGTCAACTTATAGTGATTTCACACGGAATAATATTTGCGTGCCATGCCATGCAGCCATGCCATGCCGCAACTGCATTTCATACGGAATAATGTTTGCGTGCCGTGCCGTCCCATGCCGCACGAAAGAGAGCCACAACAGCGACTAGGCAACAAGCGGCTGATCCGGAATAGCACGGCCTGGTGCTGCTCGGCACACATTAATTATTCCATCTGAAATCCGAACGCGCACCGTGTGACGGTGCTGGAAATGCTAACAATGCTTCAATATGGCTAAAAAAATGTCCCGCCACGAGTAGTTGCCCGACAATGGCCGCTTGTAATTCAAACCATCTGAAGTCAACTCCTGCTGGCCCCCCAAACCTGCTCAAGGGAGCTGACCGCATCCGGCCGCAGCGAGCCCCAGCACTTGACGAATTATGCTGTGTGAAATCACTATAGGATTGCTTTAGCCCTAACATACCATTGAGCCTACATAGTCCGTAAATAGCTTAGCCTAGTTTCTTCTACCATTACTCTTTTATGGCGATTCCAGTTTCCTAAACCCAGTCCGGCCTTTAATTTTACGTTGCTTTTAGACCCTCCCCCTTCCTCCCTTAATTGGCTAGAGTCGGCATGTTGTCATGTAAGTCAGGCGAGTCCTTCAACACCGTCAACAACTGATCCATCATGACTGGTTACAATTCATATCTACATCTTAAGCCTTTGTGTTCGAAACCCATCATCCAATCTAAAGTTTTCTTTCAGATCTCCTTCCTCCTAATGTAGTGGTGAACATCCCTCTTTGAGGTCAACTCCATCTCCAAATCCTCCACTTTGCCATTACGTCAACTGGTTCCTGGCTGATGCATATAGGTGGCTCCAAAAACGCTTTCTCGACCGCTTTCTTCTTCTAAAAAAAAAAAAGGGTTTAACGAGCGTTAACCACTCCTGGTCATCTGCCCGAAGCCCTAAGGCCCTATGTCTGCAACAACCAGATTCCCACACTCCGCACTCTTGTAACAATGGAATAGTGTAGGATCGCAACAATGGTTTTCGGTTTGGGTGCTGGGAAATCTCAATACTCGGTGCTGGGATATCTCAGCACTGCTTTCCTTTTTTAGTTTACATATGTGACAAATACGGCATAAACGCCAACAACACGAATCTCCTTTCGTAATTTTCTCAATGATGATTAAACACGATCAAATACATCCAACAACCATAATAAAAAGCAGAGTACGAATCTTTCGCATTCAAGAATTATTAAAATTCAGAAATGCGCTGCAACCTAAAAAAAAAAAGGCTACGAAACTTTCGTAATGCAAGAATTAAAATTCATCACAACATAACACAGTTGTAGGAGATGCAATGTGGCACCATGAATGTTTGCTTTAATTGTTCATCGTCAAATTCGCTGTATTTATCTTGTTTTGTCAGTGGTTTGGTTACCGTGCAAAACATCAGATGCTGCCACCATCATATCTTCACTAGAACGTTTGTATGCCACTCAACTATCGTTAGTACTAGTTCAAATGCAACAATAAGTCAACGCGTGGTAACAATGACGGGTCGTGCGGAAAAGGCGAAAGCGGTAGGGAAATAGGATCTTGCCCGTTCCCTCATGCTGAGTCCAACAATACCTCGGGCGCTGCGCACAGCCCTCGTTATTGTTGGAGCTCAGCACTCGGGAAACGGATAATATCCTATACTCCCTGAACCAATGGAGCAGCGTCAAGTGACGTCATATTGGCTACAAGAGAGATACCTGCAAGGGGCACTAGATTGAAATGGTGGGTTAAACAACGGCACTTCTAGTCAACCCAGTGCTTTGAGAGTGGATTTCGTAGGCTTAAAAAAACCGTTGTTTTCTCCAATCCATTATGCTGTAAAGAAGGCCTGAGTTCTTCACCCGATTTGAGAGGATACCTCAACTCAAACTATCAACAACCTGAGGGAAAACTTCGTTTACGGCAACGAACACTTTTTTTTTCTCGGTGCCTCGGCCGTGAAAAACCTCGAGATTCAAACGCCTGTAACTTCCAAGAAAATGGACCAATCCGTCTCATCTAAACAGCTCTTAATAGCCATGAACTTTATCTGTTTTCCCCCGCAAACAGAACACGAAAATTCCTTCCAGAACTTTCACAGCATCCTTAAGAGAAACGCACGAAACCGATGCCGTAAAATCACCGTAGCGCACGAGACGCCATTTTCGCCACTTGTAAAAATTTGTATATGCTTTCATTTTCACTTAGGCATAAAGCCGAAAACATTAGTTTAGTGTTTTAGAGGGAGGAGCTTCCTCTACGAAGGTACTTAACCTCCCTAATAAATGTACAGATACTTCGTTTTGATATTTCTTAAGTAGATTTAAGGTGACGATCTAAGATGCACTTGAGAAATGTCCGACATCTAAAAACCCAATTTTACGTCTATAAATATTAATTCAAATATTTAAAATGCTTTTTAGCATTCGCTGGTAACCTTAACTTTTATTTTATAATAATCTTTTAACGTAATCTTTTGCCATCCCAACTACCGGAGCTTAGGCAGCTTGTCGTTTATGTCTTTTCTGTTTGTACTTTGTTGTTCATAGCAAAACCGACTTGGCATTCAATTTCCCAAAGTGGGCCTTGCATCCCAATGTTAATAATCGAATTTATTGAGATCATTCCTTCAATAGTCGCGATGCATATCATCGTGGGTAAATAAGAAAACAATCCGTGGTAATTAAAGGCCTTATTCACGTTCTAAACAATGAGTTTAACTTTACCGGCCTCTCTTTGTCACGCAGTACATAGCTATTCCTTCAAACGGCACCAAGCGAAAAATCCTTTGCGCTGCCGACTTTTCTATTGTTCTCAAGGCCCTCAGCCAATCAGACCTCCGTAGCTCTCCTCGGCGTCCGCGCTAAGGTCCAGAAAATCCTCCGCTCCAGCATAAAAACCGAGCCCCACGAGGCAATCGGCAGCACACGCTCAACAGATCTCAAAGCCAGAGGTGACTACGCCAGTCGCTATAGGAGATGTCCTGTCCGAATGTTGCCATGCCGGGCAAAGGTAGTTGGTTCGTATTAGACTAGTGTTAGTTTAGAAAATTTAATTTTGGAAACCCCATTCGAAATTTTAGTTTTAAACTTAACCTAACCTTAGCTTTGAGGGAATTATGGAGGTGGAGCCATAGTCGGCATTCTAGGCCCCCATCGCCATAACGTCAGGGTTCACGGTCCCTTTCTAAAAACCAGCTTTTGTTTCCCGTGTTTATTATTATGAATTTAATCTAAACACTAAATCTGCATTTAGACGACGTATTTTTCGGGTGCTTCCCTAGATACTAAGGATCTACAGATTTGAAGATTTGATCTTAGGTCGGACTTAAGAAACATAGTCTTGACTATTTGTGTGTAATTCCCGCGGTTTGCACCAAATAGATTTATTTCATGTAATTCCCGCGGTTTGCATGTTATAACGGGTTCCCGAGGTCCCACAAACTTTTTCTAATCGAAATTGTAGTTTTTACTCTTCACCCAGTTGTGTGAAGTTTGAGTTGAATTTAATTGTAAATTCTTGTTGATTTTTCCTGTTGTAAAAATCGTCGTGCTTTAAGTTAAAAGCCAATTTTCTTGTAAACCTAGTTGAAACGAAGTGTAATTGTTTTTATATTTTGTCTGCATTTTAATAAACCTACGAGTTTGTAAAACGCCTGTTTTTCTGCTAGTTTGACTAAATGTAGAAGTTATAGTTCTTAAGAAAACCACTTAATAATTAAACTTAGAGCTGCATTTAGAAACACCCACCTGGTGGCAGCGAATACCCCCTTTAATGTTGTCTAGTTAGCCTACAGTAGGACAAATGACTCTCTGTTACCCATACTGGGCCAGTAGCATACGTGTGCTGTTTTCCGTAAAAGTAAAAACCGCCACCACAACTAGAAGTTAAAAGTCAAAACCATCTTGATGTCGGCGAGGCTACAAGCACCTCTACAGTCGTAGCTTCGGCCTCTACAATGCTGCTTAGGTAGTAATTGGAAAATAAAGATTCCACTTGCTTAAAAATGTCAACAACTGCCAACGAATCGACAAAAATCGCGCGTTTTAGGCCTAAGGAATCCAGTCTGATATAGCATTGGCTTCAGTAAGACGCTCTTCTTTTCCCCCACCAGTGGACCTTGCAGCTAACCCAGTTACTGGCTCCACCATAGAGTTATATACAATAATACTACGTCGTGTCACTGCCCTATATGCATTAATTGTAATGCATTGGTTATGGAGGCCTGCACCGCACGAAGGGAAGGCATCTATTGTTAAATATTTATAAACAAGGGTGCAGGATCGGATTTGGTTAGTTTATTGCATCTGCCCAACTGTCAAAAAAGGGCATCGGTCCTTTTAAAAATGTGAAAGTTATGTATACTAATAAGTTTTTTTTTTTGGGGGGGGGGGGGGGGGTTGACGGTGTTAAGTGTTTGGCTATCGATACTGGTATGTGACCATATTTTGCAAAATAAATGCACTTTATTGGACAAATTTCATTGCAAATGGGCGAACCCTAATGAGGGCAATTGCAGGAGACGGAAGAAGGGTAAGTGTGCCCAACACTTTGTCCAATAAAGTGCAGTATATCTTGCAAAATGAGGCCTCCGTATTACCTTAGACAAAGGAGGATTACCTTAACTCATGATATTGCACAGCACCTTACTTTGAAAACAACCCAAGCAAAATAATTTCAGAAAATGATAGGTTTTTTTTTTAGGTTCATCGCATTACGGTAAAAAAAAAACTGTAAACGGCAAAGTTAACCACAGAATCGATAAAGTTTCGGATTGGACGAATGTTTCGTCATCTGTGTTGGAGTATTCTGTTCGATTCGAGTGATGCGATGTGCGTTACGACATTATTGTTTAACTTAGGTCTTTTCCGTTGTATCACCTTCCTCCCCCCCCCCTCCCTGCCCGTTCAATGAATACTAAAAGAAAATAAAGAAAAGCTAATCTACATAATAATTCTGGATCCCGGCTGAGCTGATAAAAGGAAAAGGAAAGTTAAAGGAAAACCGGAAGGACAACAATCACTTTAATCGATTCTCATTGTTTTCGTGCACGTGTAATGTCTTTGCTACCAATTCCTGGTGCACGTGCTAAGGATTGAAAACTATCGTCCAAACCGTTGATTGTTGAGGGGTAAAATGAAAGAATACATTTCATTCAGGGGTGACCGCCTGGGAATCTGGCTGTTGCAAACATAGGGCCTTAGGGCTTCGGGCAGATGACCAGGAGTGGTTAACGCTCGTTAAACCCTTTTTTTGAAAGAATACATGTTTCAGCTAAATGCGTATAGTTTTAAATCAAACTAAGCTACGTTGTTAATTTCGAGGCTCGAAATAGGCAGCTGGAAACGATGGAATGGCTTATTTAATTCGCAGATGAAGGCTTTCAGAGCTGAGCTGAATCGTTTCAAAGTGGATAACAACAATCACTTCTGAGCACGAGGCTGATGATTGCTATCTTGCAAAGTAGTCGTTTACAATCAAAGCTTTGTGAGTGAAAACAAAACAATAATGAGCCATTGTCAGGCCGCCGTAAGCCGGCGATTTACTTCTTTCCTCTACCGGAAAAGGAAAATGCCAAAGCAGCCGTGCTAAAGGTTTCAACTTTTGTTCTACGAAAGCTTATTTATTGACTTCCCACAGAAAAATTGTTTCATGCAGAGATGACGGTTCAGCGCTCACATTCTTTAAACGGTGCATCCTGTAATTTCAGCCATTGGATGCGCAGATTAAGTGACTGAGGCCAACAAAAATCATCGTTTGTCAGCCAGTGCGCGCAAAAAGTGGATTGAAGAAATTTTAATCCGTGAAAACGTTTCTTAGCCTGTGTGTGCGAAAATGGGAGTGGGAGTGGGGAGTTGGGAGTGGGAGTGGGGAGTGCGAGTGGGGAGTGGGGAGTGGGAGTGAGGGGGTGGGGGTGGGGGGGGGGAGTGGGGCCGGGAGGGGGGGGGGGAATGGGTCTGTCAACTTAATTCATGACTGGCCCCGTGCATAGCACGGGCTTCCTCTAGTATTAAAAATATGTTAATAATAATAAAAAATAAGCGTAGGGCACCAGGGCGCCTATTCTCAAGAGCGCATCTGCCATTGGCAGACGGGCAAACGACCCAGTCCGACCTTGCAAGGGTGAAAAGGTTTAGGAGGGCTCCTGGAACGTCGTATGTGCACCGTTAAAATCGTCCGTAAAATTGCGGTTACAAAGAGCTGGTAATTTGTTTCTAGTTCTTTTAACCTGTATAGTTCTTTTAATACTATATAGTTCTAGTATTAATTTTTCGATGCATTCTACAGCATAATGGGTAAAGAGGCGAACATGTGTTTCATATGTAATGGTACAGGGCATATAACACGTTACTGCAGAAAGCTAGTATTCCTCCTCATTCAGGTCAGCTTTTTGACTTAGGGTTTACGGTTTAAAAAACTGGAAACAAATTAGCCTACCTGTTCTTTGTATCGTGATCCTCTCTATTCAGTAAGTATGTGTTGAGAACACAGACCACGCGTAATTTCTGCTTTCACCTAACATTACAGCATAAACCAGAGACTCCATCTCTTTTGGGCCGGATGCGAAAGTTAAGAGATCAAAGGCTGAAACTGCATTATCACCATCGGGGTAACGAACGATCCGTTGGTGGTTTCTGTTTTAACGTTTCTTTGATGAACTTCATTCAATTCAGTCCCCATCATCGCTAATGAACATCTTGTAGACTCCTTGGTAGAGATGGCCTTAGGAGATGAATTGAAAAGACGGGTGCCGCGGCACAAAAGGCTTCTTTCTTGCTGCCTCCTTGTCTTTTGTGCTGGTCTCTTGTTCAAGGCGAGTGATCTTTGATCTTCGTCTTTGACTCTCTTCTCCGCTCCAACAATGGTCCGCTTGACATCTTGTGTCTCTGGCGTACTGGCGGTATGTTGCCCCAACAAAACGCCTCACTCGTCTCTCTTATCCCGAATCGCGTGCGTGACTGGCAGGCATCTGCTTGCTTACTTGCTTCAGCCGCTAATTAGGGAGAGAGGAAGGAAGGCACACGGTCATTAGGACATGTTTGCAATGGAAACAGTCCGCTATAGTAAGGTCTTCGTCTTATTCGACGAGCAAAAGGAATTGAGGACTTTTGCGGAATCGAGAGTTGAATAGGGGGATTTGGAGTCTATAGGGCGTATTTACGCGACGAACTCGCTTTTCATTCTCTCAGCTAGAAGACAGAAATCAGGGCGCATCTCTACACAATGGCTCGACTTTCCTTTCTCGTCGCTAGAAATTTATTGCGATTGCAAAGTTGTCGTTGCAATGGCACCATTGCTGCCTGGGTGAGCTAAATCCTACATCGTTATGTGTAAATGCTTGCATTCTTACAATCCGTGACAACAAGTTAACGAGTTCCTCCTGACAAAACGATTTTCCTAGTCGCGGAACTCACACGATTGCCTGCTTTCATTGCGAGCCGGCCGAGCTAAAATCGTCGCCATGTTGGAATTTCAGACAATTTCTAGCATCTAGCTGCGAGAATGCAAGGGCGAGTCGTTGCGCAAACGAGCTAGAAATCATCTAGATCAAATCAGCTAGAAGTCGGCGGTTTCAGCTGCACCGGCTCAAACGAAAACGGTAAATAATGTGAGTGCAGAAACTTCTGGAAAAAAACTGTTTCGTCAGGAACAATTCCTACCAATAATCGCCACACACGAAATAATTTTCCCTATAGAGCAAGGAGGCATCAGAACATCTGAAGTGGAACTTTCCCTGGTGCCCTATACTCCCTGAAAACAATGTGCACTAGAAGTACACATCACTGTGTACGAGTTCAGCCTCCACACGAATTGCCCAAAGGAACTGCGTTACTGGCCAGTATACAATTCGTGTTAACAATTCTCTCCTGAAACTCTCATAAACCATCTATTCACCCCTTGACGGAATAAAGGACAAACTAAAGGATCGCATTCTGTTTCTCAACCCCCCAACGAGAATCTGCGTAAAGGGATTCTGGAAAACGGGAATTCCCGTTTGGGAAAGGGTAACTGTATAACTAACTATTCTTAAAAGAGAACCTTGGCATTGACGTGACGACCAAGCATTCTAAACAAGATTTAAAGTACATGTTTTTCCGTCTGTATTGCTAGTTTTAAAACGCTAATAAATCAGTTGGTCTTATTCTGCCACTGCTTGTCTCTGTTAAATGTTTGCCTTTTAAATCCCCTTGGATATCAAAAAGGCACTCTGCTACCAAAAACGTACAATCGATTATCCGTGTTCGTTCTGCAGCGAATTCAAGATAGGCCGCGGACACTTTAAATAGCATTTGCTTTACGTGCACCCAGCCTTAGCCACGGCGCCAGACGGAGAGAGGGGGGAATTTTGCTAGGTAAATCCCATCGGAAATTCCTAGGTTCCTTTACATGCCACATTCGACATGAGCAGAGACATCACGGGGCCCTTCTCTTCCCAAGAAATGCCAGGGGTGGATGAGGCCGGACTCGAACCCAATCTGTTGGCATTATGGTATTGCCATGCTAACCATCACATACTGTTAATTGCCACATAGAAATAAGGTATTAAATTTCGTGTACGTATAATTTTGTCAAATTCGTTTTGGCGTAACGGGAACGGGTGTTTGGCGAAACGGGACTGGCCCCTTAGCAAAAATTGTTAATCTGCTTGCTATTTTCTTCATACTCGTCTGGCCGAAAAGCTTAGCTTTGTTGCAAAATAAAATCTAGAAAAATCGACGTTTCGGCTGATCTGAGAGCCATTATCAACAGTAGCAAGCAAAAGCAATTTCCAAAAAAAAAACAAAAAAAGAAAAAACGAGAAAGCCGTGAGTCAAGTGTTGCAAGTAAAATGTCCACCTTAACGAGGCGGAACTTGCCAGGACGTGTTGGAAACGGACAGAACCGTCAAACAAATTTAACTTTTTTAAAACTTAGAGGGGGCTTCGATACGCAAGCACACATCGAAGTCCCATCTAGTTTTTAAAAATTTTTAATTTTTTTTTTACGGTTCTGTCCGTTTTTAGGTCGTCCTTGCAAGTTCTGTCTTCTTACGACGGACATTTTACTTGCAACTTGACTTGTAGCTTTCTTGTGTTTTTTTTTTTTTGTAAATTGTTTTTATCGCTACTCTTGATAACGGCTATGAGATGGGCCGAAACGTCGACTTTTAATGCGCATATATGTGCATTTGCAGGGCTTTTATTTTGTACCATTATTCAAGTGCTTTCTAAGTTTAAATAAAAGCGCATAGAGCTTCACATTTCGACGATATATTCACGTTTAATCTTCCCAGAAGCATAAATAAAAAAGGTAAAAGGTGTTAAAAGCCTTTCATCAAGGCTGATGTGAGGGTAGCTATACGTAAGAGGCTGATAAAAAATGGAACCCTGTCAGCGAGCAGAACCGGATCCAGGATGATGGATGTAAGGAGGAGTGGGGGGGGGGGCACAAATCAGCGTGGTATTGGAGCACCATCTCCGGTACATTTGCAGATTTTAAGAGTGGTGGTGGTGATTGTGGTAGTGGTGGGGGGGGGGGGGTTAGGAGGAGAAACCTCCAACGCCACCTGAGGCGACGAATTTTAAGCCCTTCAGAGAATTTTCTGACTTCTGCAGAACACTTTTTCCCATGACTATTTTTTAACCCGGAAATAAAATCGATTTTTATTAGCCTGCCAATATAGCACACTATTGTGTGTGCGGCGTATGAGTCCTGCAAGCATTTTATGAGCGGCTACGTCCTCCTGGAGGGGGCGGCATTAATCAACGGCCGCCATTGTTTTTTTTTTAACCATCTTGGATATCAAAAAGGCACTCTGCTACCAAAACCGTACAATCGATTATCCGTGTTCGTTCTGCAGCGAATTCAAGATAGGCCGCGGACACTTTAAATAGCATTTGCTTTACGTGCACCCAGCCTTAGCCACGGCGCCAGACGGAGAGAGGGGGGAATTTTGCTAGGTAAATCCCATCGGAAATTCCTAGGTTCCTTTACATGCCACATTCGACATGAGCAGAGACATCACGGGGCCCTTCTCTTCCCGAGAAATGCCAGGGGTGGATGAGGCCGGAAACGAACCCAATCCGTTGGCATTATGGGATTGCCATGCTAACCATCACATACTGTTAATTGCCACATAAATAGACTGCAAAAACTGCAAAACCGAATCATACAAATTCTTTTTAACGAATATGGAAATTTAAAATCTAAACAAATATACAGGAAAATAAAAATTCTCAAAATGAAACAACTTAAGAGATTTCGTTGTAATTTTGAAAAAAAAAACTATTTTAACTGCGACCACAAATCAACCCATAACCGCCTGAAAAAACTTTCACACCCTTTTTTTTTTAGAGTACCATGTGGTACTCGGGTCGATTCTCGGATTCGAACCGGCATTCTCTTGGTTTGGAGCCAACGACACTGATCACCGGGCTGTGACTGCTCGCTTTGCTCGGGGTCCCCGGGGTCCCCTCACAAAGCTGGTGCTGCGACTTAGTTTTTCGCTGTTGTACGTTGAAGGCGTACATTGGTATCTAGGCGGCTACGGGTTAAAACTTAAGAATAATTATTTCAGGAAAACCGCATATCGATATGAAGTGCCTCTTGCCAAGAATCAATATGGCAAACGAACAAACAAATATAAAATTCCTACTATATTTAATGAAATCCCTATTGAACTGCTCAAATTGATGGGATAAATGATATTAAAAAAAATAAACTATTCGACTACTTCCTGCTTAATCAAGAAATCGGTTGTGTATATACATACATACATGTGGAATATGCATTTAGTGAATATTATCACTATTATTATTATTATTTGTATTTAAATTGTTACATCGTGTTTACTTTTGTTTCTGATGCCTCCTATGGGTTTGTGTTCAAAATAGTACTTGGTACTTGTAAACTAATATAGTGTTGAATATAACCTCCATATTATTCATATCGTGTACCATTCTATTGTGCCTGACTTATATGGCACACACAAGTTCAACATGAACTTCAAACCGTCGTAATAAACTACTTACTACTATCAGGTCACCTTATCCCATTGTACACTAAATAGCAGTCTTCAGCTGCCCTTCCTGTATTTTGGTTAAAAAGGGACAGACAACTCCGCGAGAACTCAAGACAGGATTGGAAATTTAAACACCACGCAGCCAGGCATTTGATTCTTATTTTTAAATTTTTTTTATTAATTTATTTTTCTAATTTGCTATTCAACTGAGCACAATTTCTTTGAGTTTGTAAAACTCAAAGTTAACTCTTTGCACGACCGCGTGGTTTAAAAACAATGTGTACATAACAGATGGGGCAAAAACCAAGTTCCTATAGGCGCACCGCCAGTGGTGAGCGTCGGTTTCTTCAAAAACCAAGTCCCTATAGGCGCTCCGCCAGTGGTGAGTGACGGTTTCTCCAAAAACCAAGTCGCTATAGGCGCTCCACTGGTGATGAGCGTCTGTTTCTTCAAAAACCAAGTCCCTATAGGCGCTCCGCCAGTGGTGAGCGACGGTTTCTCCAAAAACCAAGTCCCTATAGGCGCACCGCCAGTGGTGAGCGTCGGTTTCTCCAAAAACCAA
>JAHWFP010034396.1:0-13797 GCA_023313725.1 Lithobius niger | reverse complement strand
GTTTGCCTACATACCATGCAAAGTTTCATTATCCTAACATTAACCATTTTTGATTGCCAAGGGTGTTCCGTCCTTTTTGCCCCACCCTGTAGAGAGAGGGCTGTGCACGCGCAGTGGGTCATGCAAGCAGGCGTCTACAAGCAACTAAAAAGCCTCCAGTGAAACATTGAGGACAATGTAATGCTAAATTATCAGGTTAATATGTTTGGCAAACAAAGAAACTTGTCTTGATGGGAAATGATCCAGTCGTCGAGGTAGGCACTTGCTCTTGTTTGATGTTGGTGCAGGGATGTTAGGACAGTTTTTAGGACCGTTGCGAAAATGCGGGGCCCCGCATTCAGACCAAATGGGAGGGAGAGTAACTCGTAGACCATGCCATCGTAAATAAATCGGGAGAGGTGCCAGACAAGACGCATGAAGTGGAATGTGAAGGTAGGTATCCGTCAGATTGATTGAAATCGTCCAGCCTGCTGGTAACATCGAATGCCGAATGGATTCCATTGTTTCCATTTGAAAATGGTTGTTGTGAATGAGGTGGTTTATTGGCCGGAGATTGAAGATCAGCCTGAAGTCCCCCGTTTTCTGGGGACAGAGAAAGATGCGACTGTAAAATGCTGGCTGGTCCGGATTGAGACTGGGTTTGATAGCCTCTTTCGTTACGAGGCTGGTTATTTCTGCTTGAAGTGGACCAGAGGTGTTGTAGCCTCGTACCAGGGAGGAGATTAAGAGGAGGCATCTTGGAGAACGACGGGCGGAATCCATGTCTAATGATAGAGAAAATGGGTGGGTAGAAAATGACGCACACGACCCCCGACTAGAAGGGTCGTGGAACAACTGTCAGCGACTAGGCCGGGTGCGTGGCGGGGTGTCGAGGAAGCATATCGTCTTCGTCAAACAGGAGTGGCGCTGCACCCAGGAGATTAACCCTGTCTGTGACCGGTGCCATTATTGCGGAAAGGGCGTCAGTTCATGACATTGAAGGAGACGGGGCCCGGTGATCTGGTTAGTAGTTGGTGGCAGTAGCCAGTCTGTGGTTTCACTATGAAAAGGGATCCCGCGGCTAAAACATCGCGATCGAAACATCGCTTGACAAAAACATAGCTGACAAAACATTGTCGAGACAATACATCGCAGGGTCAAAACATCGCACGGGAATTACATCGCGGATACAACATCGCGAACAATAACATCGTGGACGAAACATAGCACGGATGAAACATCGTGAACGAAACATCGCAAATAAAAAAAAAATTGTTGCTATTCAAAATATTTAAGTTGAAAGTTAACTTTAGAAGGTGAAGTTTTAACCCCTCCCCTACCGCTCCCCTCCCCACTCAAAAAATTGTATTTAACACAATAAAAGCACCAAGCTTATTTACATTTTAAAATTTACACTTGTCAGGTGATGCCTTTCTCTCCTCAGTTTAAATTTCAATATTTAAATAAACTTGGTGTTTTTATTTTGTTAAATACATTTCTTGAGGTGGGGGAGGGTGGGAGTAGGAGAGAATGTCATCGCCTGACGGCTTAAATTTTTAATATTTAAACAAGCTTGGTGTTTTTATCTTGTTAAATACATTTCTTGAGTAGGAGAAAGGTAGGCAAAACAGCTTAATGGTATCGCCTGACAGCTTAAATTTCAATACTTAAATAAGCTTCGTGTTTTTATTTTTGTGAAATTCATTGAGGGGGGGGGGAGAAAATAGGAGAGAATGTCATCGCCTGACAGCTTAAATTTTTACATTTAAATAGGTTTTTTAAAACTTCACCTTCTAAAGTTAACTTTCAACTTATTAAATATTTTAAACAGCAACACATTTTTAAGTTGTAGCCAAAAAACGGGTAGACACGATTTACGTCAGCGACATCTCAAAAACCAGACACATTTGTTCAATTCTGATCCGACGAAATTCCAGTATGTGGGTGGGTCACTTGCAGTGCGCTAGTACAAAAGGTACTATGCTCCACAGAATATACATAAGACGTTTGAAGTATAATAACCTCTAACAAGGTCCTTCAGCGAAAAACCATTGCCCGATAGTATATACGATCTGTGAATGACGTCAGCCAAATGTCATCGTAAAGGTGTGCGCTCATACGAAAAATTGCGGCGTGTAACTGCGCATTTCGGCAAGTTAGCTCTTCAGAATGCGATCGGTTAGAAACTATGCGTAGACAACGAGATGGCGTCCTCTCTTATTGCGAAGTACAATACAAAGTGAGTCGTCACATACCTTTGGCGGTAATCTGGATGGTACACCGAATTTTTACGCTGGTATCTGGATGGTACATTGAATGCGAGGCGCGCATAGCCTCGCTGCTTTCCGGGTGCGATATATTACAGTATTTTATTACGTTATTTGTGATGTTGTTTCTTATTGAACGAGTGAACAAAGCGAATGATGTCCTATTTTTTCAGTGGCGGACTGGCCAGGGAGGGAAGGGCAGAATATTCCTCCTGGCCTCTAATACTGATTTAAAAAAAAATTTGTAACAGGAAGACTCGCGCAAGTTTTATTGGTTCGATATTAGTTTTACCAACAGATTTAAAATTACAAATAATAATGATAATTATAAAATGCTAGTAAAACAAGTACTTTGTATTGAGTAACCTCACAAAAATTGGCCACATAGTATAGTTAACCTCACGTACCCTCAGCTCAATCTTTTCTCTCCCCCCCCCCCCAATTACCTGCTGAATTTACTGAAAATATGGTGTTCGAAGATTTTAAAAATGTAAGGGTCTGATGAACAGAACAAAGGGAACGGGAAACTGTAAAACAACGAAGCTTTCAGTTTGTTTTTTTGTAAGAAAACCAACATCAGCGTCCGATGAAAACTTATCTGGTCAGTGATTGCATCGTCGCATACAAGATTCTGGCTCATTTGCCGTATCGTAATAGCAAAAGTTACGAGACAATTTTTTTAAATATAATTTGCAATATAGTAGATATTCTTCAGTACACCACACATTCAGATTTTTTAGTAGTGTCCTGTTGGTATCTCTGCCGTTACAACTGCATACATCAATTGCATATTTTTCTTTATTCTGCCATAAAACACGTCGAATTACTAATGCAGTGTAGTGCATCCTTGTTTTATTTGCGATGTTTTGGCCACGATGTTTCATCCGTGCTATGTTTCGTCCACGATGTTATTGTTCACAATGTTGTATCAGCAATGTAACTTTCATGCGATGTTTTGAACGTGCGATGTTTTGTCCCCGCGATGGTTTGTCCGCTATGTTTTTATCACGTGATGTTTCGGTGGCAATGTTTTAGCCGGATACCATGAAAAGGTCGTCCAGAGCCGCATGGTTAACGGCAGGTCTTGGGCGTAACTGGGTTTGATTTGCGGGCGACATCCCAATCTGGAGCAAACTTTGGAATTAGGACCCTGACTAGCGTGTCCGTTTCATGGATCGGCTGGTTACGTAGCACATGGCGAGTACAGTCGTTAAGATTTGATGCCGTGTTGAGGGCCACTTCTCGAAGAAGCAGTGCCAAATTGAAAAGAGCCCTGGTGAGCCAGTTCATGGAATGGTAGGTCGCGAAGCAAGCTAACCGGAATACTTGGCTGATGCGAAAGGCCAAATTCCTAGTCTCCACTGGTGGCGGCTCAGCAGAGTTTCTCTCATAAGGCATTGGCTGGCTGCTATGTTTGTACATCCACCTGAGTGGCCGCTCGAAGTGTTAGGAGCAACAGTCGGTCGCTGTCACAGACGACCGAAGCTGGCACCGAAACTTTGCGAGGAATAAAAAGAGAGGAGGTCACGATGGCGAAGGATCCTTGTCGAGTGCCAAATGATCGCCGTTGCCTAACAGGAGACCACCATTAAGGAGCAAGGTTGTGAGTACAGTTGTAGACTGGCCTAAGACCAGTAACTGGCGAGGAAGTAGGTCGCGGAGACCAAAGCCGAAGCCCATGGAGAGAATAAGATTCTTGCTGTGTTCAGGCGGCAGGGCCGAGGGTTTATACAGGAAACAGTCCGGAATGATATCCTCGACGGTCTTTAACAAGTCTGGAAGAGGGATCTCGGACGGATCAAGGTCGCCCGAGAATGACGAGTCAAAATGAGCTTGACGAGAAGGAGGGTCGTGTAAAGATTGGTTAGGCGAACCGGCACCAAAAATCAAAAACTCGGGGACTTTATTTTTTTTTCTTAGCGCTTACGAGCGCTAGGCCTATTTTTTACCTCCAACTTTAAAATTCTCCAACTCCAAGGAAAATGGGCAAAAACGACTCTGGTTTGCAGCATTTAATAAACCTGAACTTTCTCTGTCATCCTACGGAAACAGAACTGGAAAATTCGCCATACTTTAGTCTCCACCTCAATTTGAAAAAGTGCTCAAACTGAGCGCCGACGCACGCAATTTCCGTCGCCATTTTCCGAAAACAGACATGTAAATATTTATTTGTAATTCTTGAATTTATTCCCAGGCATAAAGCCGACTAGCTTAGTGTTGTGCTAGCTTACATGTTTGCTCCGTTTTCAATGTTTTTATTTTACTAAGGTGACGATTTTAGCAACTATGAAAACTTTGACTACACTCCCGTTATTATTTGCAGCTGCGATAGGCTAATACATTTAAATTTTATGCGTTATAGCATTCAAACACAAGCTGGTTTATTTAATCTTTTACCTAGGCCTTTATAAAAGCAATTATTAACTTTTTCTCATGAACTCTACCTTGTCCAAAATGGCAAAGACAACTTCTAGTATTTTACCGGACAATTTTTTTAGTGTATCTTGTATTTTTATTCCAGGGCTCCAACCATAGTGATCTCAATCCGAATGCAATAATAGCCTTATTCCTTCAATTAAAAACAGTTTAATTAATTTTGAGCATCAAACTCTGTCTCCCCCACTCCCCCTCCTTCAATAGTCGTGGTGCCTAACATCGCAGTTTTCGAATCGAACTTATCCAAGGCTTATATTTCCGACGTGCTCTTGGTAAAGCTCTCGAGTACAGCTTTAATTCAAGCCTATCCTTTTTAAAATCCGATAAAAACTCAGCCAGTTACAGTTAATCCAAGTTCAAATCCAAAAGACCGTTTCTATCACGATCAATCAATCCGTTCCAGAACCCCAAAAGCTCAACGGCTCCAACAGTCCAAAATCTAGCCACTCAAGAGCTCAGAAGCTCTAGCCAATCAGTACAAATCCCATAGTCTCTCCCTTTTGAAGGCCCATTCAGATCCTTACAGTTCCCTTTAAAGCCCTCACGTGGTGCAGCTTGGCTCAGGAGAAAGCATAAAATTCCCTCCTCCAAGGCAGCCTGCCTCTCCTGCCGCCAAAACGTGCAGTCGTCGCAGCCGTCCGCAGTTTCTTCCCCCATATAAGCAAATCGTGCATTGCAATCGATAGCAAAGCTCAACAGACTCAAAGGCTAGAGGTCACTACGGCGGTCGGAGCAGAGATGTCCTGTCCAGCGTTGCTATGCCGGGCAAGGTAGTAGTTCATGTTAGTAACTAGTTTAAATTAGAATTTAATTTTTGGAACAGAATTTCTAAATTTTTAGTCTAAATTTTAACCTTCTAGACTTTGAGGGTACTTATGGGTAGCCAAAACACCATCGGCATTTCTGGTTTAGGGTACCCATAATTTAAGGGTTTAACCCTTTAAGGACGGGTGCGCCAGAATGCGCCCGCTGTATAATCATTGTTTACAGCTCTTCTACAAGTCATATCGAAAACTTCCAGCCAATTATAGTAAAATTTAAATTGGGATATGAAAGCCAGATCATTAAGGATAAAAATGACGCATGTTTCATTCCCTTACCTCAACTGGGTGAGAAGCTGCGATTTTTTTTTTCTATAAGTCAGTTATAAGTTCTTAGCGCGCACTCAGTCCTTAAAGGGTTAAGGTCCCATTCCTAAAAACCGGCTTTTTTTTTCCTTATTTATGAAGAGATCACCAAGATCTTGCGTGTGTTATCGTCGAAGCAGAGCTTTCGAGAGGTAGTTTTCCTTATAATACTAATCTTGATTCAGTGTGTTAGATTGAAGTGATTTTAGTGCAAGCGTTACTAACGTCTTTCAAACGACTGTTTTGCTAAATGTAAGTTGCATCAAGTACCGTAAATCGCCTAATAAACGCCCTTGCTTTATTAACGCCCACCCCCCAAAAATGACTTAAGGTCAAAAATCGTATAGTAGCTTTATTAACACCCCCCCCCTCCCAAATTTTTTTTTTTTAGTCAATCGTGAAATTGACTAAAAGCTTCGAACATTTAAATAAATCAACGTAGTATCCCTTTAAATCTTGGTTGTTCTGCAGCAAAATTATAGAAAAGATTCATAAATTTTACGAAATCAACATTTAATTCAACACGATTCACGGGAGCATTTGTAATTGCATAAAAATAGGCAATATTAGGCCTATGCGATCGATCATTGATGTGCGTAATATGGACTCAGTCTAGTGAAAACGCTATACCTTTTTCTCATTTATTCTCAAATTTAGTTTATTAAATCGTCCTCCTTCCAATATCTAACATAATTCAAAGTTAAAACTAATTATTAACCATCACAAAACTTTCAAAACAGACACGCGATTCATGACCGGAAAACACCAACCGGAGTAACGTCATAACGGATGTGGTAGACCGGATGTTTCAAGCGCTTCCGCAGTCTTGACGCGTCCACCACTTCGCGTCCACTACTGGGGCTCCACGGGTCCAGACCTACGCATCTATTTCCGCCGGAACTTCCGTCTTGGACGACAATATATAACTCTATGGTGATAAATGTCAACACACGCGTTTTCCAGTGACGAATCACGTTTTTAAAAACATCGTTAATTTTCGTACTGTGAAACGCCATAATGTCAACAAAACTCGGAAAAATTCCGGAAAAAAATTACCGCACACTTTCACAATCAAAACAACAGCTTTGTCCTGCGAATTTTCGATAGCTTGGGCTGCTATCTTCTTCGGGCCTGAAGGATATAGTTCGGACTTTCTACATTTTCCACTCAGTTCGACGAACTATCGCATTTGAATTTGGCTGGCAACGTTGCCTCCTGTATTTGTGTTGCGGGCCTAGATCGTTCGTTCCTATTCTCCACTGACAATGAAGTCGGCCAGCCAGATTGTTGCTCACTAAATGCTTCACTCTAGGAAATGAAGGGCCTTGAATGTTCATCAATTGCACGTTTTTCTTCTCATGCTCTTGAATTGCAATAGATTCAAGACACCTGAGATGTGGATCTCTTGTGGAATTTGACCTAATCAGTGTCTTCGTCTGCTTCCAGTCAATCTCGTGCTCAGTCGCCATGCAATGGACTGCTATGCAGTTATCTTCAACTTTATTACGAACATTTCCCATATGTTGGGCCACTCTCGTTCTTACCCCTTTCCTTGTCTCTCCGATGTAAACGGCACCGCAGTCCTTGCATGGCACCCTATACACTGCTTCCCTTGCCAAGAACGAGTTTGTGCGAATGGTGCGTAACGCTACTAACAGGGAGATGGCTGAACCTCACGTAGAAAGAACAAAAGGAAGATTTCTGAAACTTGGTTATCCTGCAGGACTTCTAAATTGTCTCAAGAAGAAAGCATACAAGGTAGTAGAAGCAGAAAAGAGGAGAGGTGGGAATGAGAGTGAGAAAGTGATGGAAGAAGGTCCTAGAGTTAGATTAACCTACCTGGAAGGAGTTACGGGTCCTGTCCAAGACATCTTGCGTAAGAATGGCTTCAAAACATATTTGAAAAATGTGGATGGGTTGAAAAAGAGGATGTCCGGTAGTACGAAACAAAGCCTCAAGAATGTGAAAGAAAGCCAAAAATCGAAAGACGAAGAAATGATGGGAGCAGTAAGAAATACAAGGGAAGCAAGATTTAAAGGGATAAAATGTTGATTTCGGTAAACTTTTAATAAATTTTCCGATTCACTAGGAAAAAAAAAAGATTGTGTTAATGCTAGATTGAACCCAGACCACGCACGTGAATAATCAACTTTACCGTGATGGATTTAGGCCTAAACGGCCACCCAATAAAATATATTAAGGTCAGAAATTTTGTTTTAGCCTTGTTAACGCCCCCTGCACTTTTTTATCGAATTAATTTTAGCCGCCCATGGGCGTTTAATAAGCGATTTACGGTAATTCAGAAAGCTGTGATAGCTAAACCGACTTTTCTAGTCCAAATTTATTGTGAAGTTGATTTTGTTCATATTGCCGATTTAATTGTAAATTTTCAGTATTTTTGTAACCAACTAGTTACTACGAGTTGTATAAATCTTCTCATGTTTTATTAAAACAGAAAAGAAAGTTGTTTTAAACAACAGTTTGACTTCCAAGTCCGATTTAATTTGGAAGAGTTATTTGAATTACAAATCAAATTTTATTCTAACTCCTAGGTAGGCAATTAAATTAACTACCCATCGTGGTGGCAATAAACCGTGATAGATAGGTCATAAAAAGTATAGTTAGGACGTTGAAGCTCTTCTCCTAACCGTACTGTAGACACGCTATGCTGTTTTCACAACAAAGTAAAAACCGCCACTTATGATTTATTCTACGATTACCAGATGTACGCCAGATGTCGGCGCTATAGACAGTAGGCACCTTAAGACCCTGTAAGCGCCGCTACAGTCGTCGGATGCGTCAGAACATTGGGCCTGGTCCCCAGTTACTGATCCTGAACAGTTCGAAGCTGCCGATGGGACTGGGCACGAAGGCCGTGGCGGTTGAAGTCTTGATATGGGTTTAGGAACCCATATCAGGTCTTAGATTCTTTGCTCTAAACTGTGCAGGGAATGAATGATTCACCGTGGCCCAATTATTGGAGAAGCGGAGATGGTGTCTCCTCTAGAGAAAGTTGCCAACTTACTGTCTTGCTGCTCACGCAAGAGCCAGCAGGAACACTCTTTTGTAAAAGGTGGAGGATCGAAGTCGAATTAAGTTGTTCATAAGGAAGGTTCGAAAGACTTTCCGGAAGGTTTCACCCTGGTAAAAGTTTAAGTTTTCGGAGAAGGATTTTTGAAGGCAAGTATTAGTCTACAAACAATTTTGCTGTTGATGACAGGGTTTTTCCCAAAACAGGAAATAACAGAGTTGATGGCAGAACTGTTGTCTTTTATTGCTGTTAGTGTCAGACCTTTATTGAAAAGGTCTTCATAAAATGAAGCCATTTAACAGATTCAGATGGTCTGCAAGGGTCCCGATTGGTGGGTTTCGCACCATCCGTGCCAATTTTTTCACTGTCTCAATAGATCTTGATGGTTGATGCTGTATGGACTCCAAAGCCTCCTGGTGACTGGAGAGGAAAAGCCATCTTTCTTTCATTAAATTTTTATTTAAGGTCTCCATCCGTGAAGAAGAATATCGTGTTTCAAATGGATGGTCTTTCCTTGGTGTTGTATGAGGAAGCGTTCCGATATTGGTAGAGGGATGGGGGTCTTCCTTCTTCATATCCATCAGGTGTATGAACCATGCTGCTGCTGGCCACATGGGGCCTATCAGAATGAATTTTGGAGAAGGGAAAATGCAGGAAATGTGTATGCAAATATAACTTGCCACGAGATGGTGAGGGCATCCATTATCCAGGCTGCTGAATCTGGAAAGGGGGATACAAAGGTTGGAAATATTGGTGATTGAATTTCGTAGCAAAAAGGTCAACTAACGGTTTCCCCCATTCCTGGAAGAGGGCTCAACAGATTTTGGGGTCTAGCTTCCACTCTGTTATTGTTGTAACTTGATTCCCACTCAATTTCCCAGCAATGAGTCTGGGTTGCAGCTTCAGATCTATTGCATTGCGGATTTCGAAGAGTTTCGACGTTCCTCCATCATCATTGATGAATACGTTCACCCACCTCTTTTTATGTGAGACACTGCGGTTGTGTTCTGACACTGTGGTTGTGTTCTGTCATTACAGTTACCATTTTCCCTTGAAGAATTGGTTTCCAAGTCTTTATAGCCAGACGAATTGCACAAAGATCGAGGATGTTGACATGAAGCTGTCCCTCTTCTTCGTTCCAATTTCCAAACATTCGAGTTCAATGAGCCCGTATTTTGCGTGGCCGCCATCTTGAATATGGGTGTGGTGTCGAGCTTAGATTGCACTTCATCAATCACTTCAGAATTAAATCCCGTAATACTATATAAACAGCTAAGGCAGTACGGCCTAAGGTGGCACCGGCCAGGATCAACACCATGGGTAATGTAGCACTAGAATCCAAAACGGGTGGTGGAGCAAAAGTCTATCTTGGTCCGTGCTAAAACAACAAGTGAGAGACAGGTGGCAATGCCTGCTGGGACGTGAGCAAGGATGCCGCCAGATGGTGGGGAGCTACAAAAACTTAAAGCCTGGGCATATAACAAACAATAGTTAGCCAATAGCTAAAAGTACGCATTTTTGAATGAAATAAAAAAAAACTAAAAATAAATTTGTGCCTCACGCACAGATTTCTTAAGAAAAAGGCCCGAACAAGCCTTTTATTTTTTAGTGGCACAACATACCTTTTTTGTGCTAATTGGTCCCTTCTTTCTCTTCTCTGTCCACGCAACAGCAATGGCAGCCATGAAATTAAGCCCGTGATGATGGGAAATGGGGCTTAAAAACTCTAAAATCCTTTGCTTTACAGCCTAAAAAATAAAAAAATAAAAAGAGGTTTTACAACAAACAAAATTATTAATAAAGGACAAATTTTTACAATTTATTTTAACCTTAGGAGTGCCCATTATCCAACATGGGTGCTGCTCTCCTCCAGTTGCCTTCTCTGCTGTTAACATGGCCTGCCACATTGTTGATAATGCCGAAACTAAACGTGGAAGGTGGCTCAATAGGCTGCGTCGGGCGGCAATGAGCGGGTCCACAGGTGGTGTGGAATCCCGATTTGACCCCAAGTCCTATTGAAATTAGCGAAGTAAAGACTCTATACCAACAAGTATTTTTTTTTTTTTACGTTACAATAAAGCAAGACTTTGTTCTAGTACTAACCCTCTGAATGGTGGATGGAGTAAACACGTTAATGAGGTTGCTGATAATTTGTCCAGCGTGAACTGGCTCGGGCATGTTGGGATTCTGAACTGACATAATGTGTGGTTGAGTGAGAACCGTTGACAGCTGTGATGAACTGTCCAGCACGCAATAATGACATAACGTTGTTAAGCCATCCAAAAGTGTCATTACATAATCGACAGGGGCTCCAGATATTTCGCTTAAAGCCAGCACGTCACTCGGCTTTTGCCTATACTGAGCAGCCAACATCTCCAGATTCTGGCACAACTGGTTGATGATGGTAATAACAATATGGGAGAGCGACTTTCCTAAAAAAGGAAGTGCTGATGTCACTAGAGCCAGCCAATGACGGTGCAAAGGTCGTGTGCGTTGTTGTTTTAAAGCACAAAGGACGGCTGTCAAAAACATTGGCTGTGAAGGAATTGAAAGACCTGGAAAAAAAAAAGAAAAACAATAGATTTCTTTCCAGTAAATGAATTAACTAAGTGAAAAATACAAAATTTTATTAGTTTTTTTTTTTTGGGGGGGGGGGGGGGGCTTTGTGTTGGGTCACATTCAGGCAATACACTATTATAATTTTAAATTCTGATGTTGACCATCAAGGGTCAGGTTTGCGATATCTGTGCCAACAGATATAATTTGAATAAGAGCAATTGGGAAATCACAAAGACTGGAGATAGCTTTTTTTCATTAAGTATTTCCCAGCTCCAAATGGGAAGCAAAGATTTATAGGACAAGCCCATTCCTGCATTTGAGGCCACCCGCAGTTATTAACTCTGCCCCAATCAGAAAGTCAATCACAATAATGAAGAGATTAAATTAGAATTCGGTCATATTATACTAATGCTTTGGATGATACCACGTTCATTGTTGTTTACAAGCAAACTGCATGTACGACAGTTTAAATTGGAGATAAATATGATGCACAAAACGTCAAGCTAAGATAATTTGTTCTCCGTCTAAACTGGGATGGTGAAAAGCAATGGAACTACTAAATTATAGTAAGCTACTCCAATAAATTACCTTGTTGGTAACGGACTGTGGATCCCTGAGGTTGTTGCTGTTGTGTATTGGATCGGGAACGATCCGTGGATTCTGCTTTTACTCCATCTCGATCACTTCCTTTTTGAATTGTAACTTCATCTTCTAAAATGATGAGCACCAACAGAAGACGTAAGACACAAACTTGGAATGACTCGCTGTAATCACTACTGATTTCTTTGGTAGCTTCAGAAACACCAGGTGGCGACAAACGAGGAACTTCATTAAAGTCAAGAATAGCTTCGGTAAAAGTAACGCCGGTGGACTCGTATCCGTTGTCAGCTTGAGCAGGTGTATCCTTTGGCTGCTGTTTACTGGCAGAATACACATTTGACAATAAGCAATGAAGAAGAGTTTTTTGGACACGGCAGCGTGACAGCACATCGTAAATGTAGGATGCAAAGCCTCGTGCTCCACCCTTCACAATGGGCACCAACTCGGTGAAGAGCAAATTTAACAGTTCGACTGCTGCTAGCTGTACTTCACGGTTGCCGCTCAATTCTTCTTCTGTCAAACGCATTTGAGCCAAATTCGGATAAAAACTCCGCACGAAATACAGCGAAACCGAGATGAGTATTTCAAGCAACATATTGCTACGGAAAGCAGTTACTGCTTCAGCCGGCAGATCACCGTGGAAACCTTTTCCAAACATCGACCGCCGATGACGGGCAAGCAAGTTGTGCAGTTGAGAGTGGCGGGGACTTCGTGCACTGCTCAAGCTGCAGGAGGACAGAGTGCACAGGGCAAGGCGTGGATTAGCTTGAACTAGTGACCTAAGTATATTGAATGAATACAAGACGCGTTGAGAATCATACACTTGCCAATAAAGGAGCAAATGAGTGTGTAGCGGATGAATGCTGACATCCTCTGCATCACTCACGGACTTTGCGGATCGCCCAAAATGGACATCGGACGATGATGAGCTCGACGATTCTGACAGCTTTAGTGCACCGGCATCTTCTAGTACAATGCCGTCCCCACTACCAGATTCAGAGGGAGATATTGATGGCTCCTCATCCTGATGGCTTAAAGAAGTTGACAGCAACTCATCCAAAATGCTTTCTACAATTTCTTGGCTTGTCAATTCCTTTGCTTCATCGCAGATCAACGTTCGGGTTTCATCGGAGTTGGGTCCTCGGTTTTCAGTTGACGACTCGATATCATCAAAACTGAAATCGTGTCGCAGGCTTGTAGTATCGATACGACGCACATTGCTCAGATCGGGCATGGATGATGACTCAAGGTCTTCATTCCAGGCAATTCCACCAATAGGGTTAATGAATAGAAGTATGGGGGTGCGCACCCCACGCTCATGACTAGAAGGAAGGTCAAAATCAGTCACTCCAGCATTAGCGGTCACAACCTGGGATGATGACTCTCCAGTTAGCGACGTCAAAGCAAACACACGACGAGGGTTGCGCGAACCACTGACTGCTAATGCCTGACGAGGTTCATCACTAACATGATAGAAGATGTGACCTTCAACACTAGAAATGGCATATATCTTGGCCTCACTTGCAGAACCATCATCTTCATTTTCAGCTAAACGTACCTGATAAATGAGTTGAAGTTAGTACAATGATTCGTTAATCAAGAACATACCTTAGTTTAATGTTTAACACAATGTTTCATGGAATGAAATTTATAGATGTAGGGTTGTACTGGGATAAAAAGCACCGTTAATACAGTCACCCAGAGTACTAAAACTATTAATGATGACAGTAGAGATACAACAAATAAATATACATTGTCACATGGTTATAACAGGTAAAAAGTAACATTTGAATTTTCA